>OX377620.1:112164152-112409152 GCA_947397865.1 Polietes domitor | reverse complement strand
CGCCATACAGCAGGAAATGCTGCAGCAACAAGGGCAATGTAGCAGCAACTCCAAAGAGCCTACAACAATGCAACATATAAATGTGATACATAGCAGCAATGACTCCGCCCATCATCCGCAAACCTTACATGATCTTCCCTACAACGAGCTGTTGTCAGAGGAGGAACTGCGAAAAACTGCCGGCCAAATATTGAATGGCATCCATCGGGATGTGGAAGTGCAATCGGTGAATCATCAGTCTATTATCAGTACATATCAGGATGTGCTGCTGGATAATGGTGAGTTTTTGTTTATTTGAATTTTGTATATTCACAGTGCAACGGATATTCGGAGAGGACGTCAAAGAAGCTCAGATATTTTTAATAGAAAAGTAGGGATCACAGTAAAGTGAACTTATCAGGCTATTAGTGTTGAACCCTTATATAGATCCGGTTATAGTGTAAGTCATAGTTAAAAACTGGTTGTATCCGAGAGGCATAAAAGAAATTTAAAAATCTTTAGAAAAATTGAAACCATAAAATATCGTTACGAAAGGTTTATGAACCCTTAGATACTGGGCTAGTTAAAAAATGGTGCCCGAGCAGGGAAATGATCACTAACAACGAATAGTCGTCTCACCGGTGATTACAAAGATCAATTGAGAGGAATCATGAAGAGAATCACAGTAAACTGATCTTATCAAGCTTCAGTAATAGAGCAGTTCCTTATGAAAAGTTTTTGAATCCTTATATTGATCCTGGACCTGTATGACCTCACCCTACGGTTATAGAGTAATCCATGTTAGAAAATGCCGCCCGAGTAGGGAATCATAAACTATCAATTGGTCGTATACGAGAGGCCTAAAAGAAATTTAAAAATCTTTAGAAAATTTAAGACCATAAAATATCGTTACGAAAGGTTTAGGAACCCTTAGATACTGGGCTAGTTAAAAAATGGCGCCCGAGCAGGGAAATAATCACTAACAACGAATAGTCGTTTTCCAGATAATCATAACTAACAATTGTTCGAAGCCCAGATTGAGAGGGATCTTGAAGAGAATCGCATTAAACTGAACTCATCCGGCGTCAGTAGTGAAACACCTTTATATAGATCCTGAGCATGGTGAGGTCCTACATCCCGACTATGGTGTATAATATGTCATAAAATGGCGCCCGAGCACGGAATTATGAATTTTTCACATGATCATGAACAATCTATTGGTGATATCCGACAGGCATGAAAGAAATGTAGTCTTTAGGAAATTTCGGACCATAAAATATAGTTATGGAATTTTTAGTCGGGTCATGGGTTAATCAATGTTACAAAATGGCGCCCGAGCAGGGAAATAATAACGTCTAACCAAGAATACTCGTTTCCACATGATTATGAATGATCAATTGGTCGTATTCGAGGTTCAAAGATGAGGGAGGGAGGATAAAAATATAGAGAGATCAACGAAAGAAATATTAAATATTCGAGACCACAAAAAATTTGGGATGAAGAGTATACATCTCAAACCTTTATTAGGCATGTGTTGGAGGCCCTCAAAAATATTTCGAATATTATCGCACTATGTTATTTTCTTAATCCTCAGCCTTTTTATTGACATATGCTTTCTTCTTTCGCCCTAGAAGAATACCTTAATCCCGTTCACAAAGATGTCGCTGTCAACGAAAGTGGTCTGCGTCACATTACCTCAAACGCACACTGTCATTCGACGACCACGCCCTACTATGTCACCGAAATCGATCCCATGGAATTGGGCATTCAAATGTCTTCGCATCCGCATCCACTTCCCCACAGTCATGCACATGGTGGCGGCAGCAATCATCATCATCATCACCACCATCATCATCATCATGGGCATGATCCTACGGCGGCAGTGGTGAATGGCGAGGAAACGGATGTGGTTTTGTTTAACGACGAATTCAATTTGAATTACTTCAGCTATAATCCGGCCACCGATATTGTTGCTTGACCCAAAGATCAGCAGCAGCAGCAACCTCTTATCGCGGTGGTGGTACCACCTATTCGCCGTCCTCCCCCTTCTAGCAGTAATAGCAGTAGTAGTAATTAGTAATAGTAACCAAACCCAAAACTAGTCAACAACCCAGTATCATCATAGCTATTTGGTCTCATTTTTTCTATTCAAGGCCATAAGGTTTCCGATATATTAAAAATGAATCTAAATTTATCTAGGATTCGAAAGTACATCCTGAACTAAAACTTAAATCATATTAAATTTATTATTAGAAATTATAAATATCAGTGCCTTAAACATCCTATAATGCAAGTTAACTTGATAAAAGATGACTATTAAAGATCCGAGGTTAGCAACAACAGTCTCGTCATCATACTTCATAATGATGACGAATGATGCACAGGAGTGATGTATACTATACGGAGTAAGCAAGCGTGACGACTTCCTTCCAATATCAAAACATATAAACTGTCTCGATTGATTTAAATTTGAATTTTGGCACCAAGTAATCCCAAAGATCCCGGTCATGTGCCTTAACTATTTATGCTGTATCTTTAATGCTTAACATTAATCTTATAATTATTTGTTTCAAACCACAATTGTAAAATGTTGTTTTCTTCTTTATTTCACTCCCTCCCCACTTGTCTCTCTCTCTCTCTTTCTAGTCTTTTACAAAATTAATTATAGTACTCGTATTGTAGGTTATTAAAATAAAAAATAATTATTGAAATTAAAAACAAATACTCATACACCAAAGAATAAATTATTGATGGATGTATCGATCGATTCATCGCAACTAAGTTAACCTGTTTAAATATAGAGTTCTGCACCTTAGTTTTCTTTCTAAGTAGTTGTAATTCTTAAAAGAAATATTAAAATATTAAATAAAACATAAATTTCTGAAGTAGGAACGAAATTGTTTTTCTCAAGTCTAGGTTTGGGCGGTTCAAACAAGATTGCTGTAACAGCAGACTTTGTCTGCTGAAAAGCTATTAGACTATTTAACAGACATTTTGACAGCCTATCAGCAAGTAAGTAGATAGAACTATGCCGAAATTTGACCTCCGACGACTGTTTGTTATGATGCTACACTCAGAATTTGAAGTACAAGTATAGCGGTAAAATTATTATTTATCAACCTTTTCCTTGAAAACAGGACTTGCTTTGAACTTGATTCTAGTTCAATTTCCTCAAACCAAGTAAATGTTTATTCAAACTGAGAAAAATTGTTGTAAATTCTATCCTCAATTCAAGTAAATTTTTACTAAATCTGAGGGAAATTTTGCTGATTTTTTCTCAAACCAAGTAAACTGTTCACTAATTCTTAGCAAAAGTAAATATTTACTCAAAGTGAGCTAAATGTAGTTAATTTTTCCTGAAATCATGTAAATGTTTAATCTGAGGAAAATTTTACTGAATTCATACATTTGACTCCACTAGAGGCGTCCTTGCGCCAGTAAGTGCGGAGGGAGCAAATTTTATAAAAACAAATAATTTTTTTGTGAGGAGATATGTGTGTTCGAAAAAAATGTTGGTGAGGGAAAATTTATGGGGTTCGTTTTTACATTTACGACTCTGAGACAGTTTTGGGGTTTATTGTGTATTTTTACCCCTTTTGCCACCTTTGACCTCCATTTTGTGGTTCACGATTTTTTTCCCAACCACATAAAATTAGGGATTCTGGTATATTGAAATCGAAAAGTCGTGCACTATCTCAATCCTAACCTTCATGCACTTCTTCGATAGAGCTAATTTCAAATGAAAAATTAAACACTTATCCATGGCCTCAATATAACAAAAAATGTACCAGAGCCCTTCTCAATCAAAATATAAGGAACGTATCAAGAGGGATCGCAGTATTGACAGGCTATTGGCCTATTGGTAACCCTGCGCGATGAATGAAGCTGCAATTCTACGATCACTGCCGTAGCTGCCACTACGAAGAGTAAGAAGAGACAGTCGAGCACTTCTTATGCGACTGTCCAGCTTTAATAAACCCACGGCACATGGCCTTTGAGAAGCACTTGCTACACGATATTGACGATATAATAGCGGACATCGAAATTAGATGTCTAATAAAATACCACAATCTCGATATAACAGACCTTGCCGAGTTGTATTGTCCATTCAAAACGGTGCCTTAAGACACTCCCGAGAAAGGGCCATGGTCACCCTCACTGAACTATCATAGATATACATCGGAAGGGAATATCGAAATGAAATGATGTATTGCAAGGTATGTTCAGAGAAAATACGGGAGTTGAAAAAATATTGGGGGTCGGTCATACATTTGGCCACCTTGGGCCAGTGGGAAAAAAATTATGAAAATTTAATTTTTGTGTGGTAGCCCCTTAACACATTGAGTGCCACGTCGTACGTTTCCGTATGACAGTGATTGCTTTTACTTATAGCCAAAGTAATGTTAGGCCTCCTGGGAAGGTTTGCGTCAAAACCGCTTGGCACTCAATGTGTTAAAGAGTGGAGATATGGGCTACATATGTATATTCTAAGATAATGTTGGGGTGGAAAAATTTATATTTTTCTCGAAACCTCGCAAAATAGAGGGTTTTAGCGTTTCCAAATCGAATCCTTAAAAATCCCATACAACACTATCCCAATAAGGAACATATTGTATGAGAGCCAGGTTATTGACTTATCGCCAAATGTTGTTGCTCCAAGAGGCTAGTCTCCTATGGTCATATTTGGTCTATACCTCACCTAGACAATGGTAAATGTTAAAACGTCTTGAGCCGAATATCGTGGCGTCGTTAACCACAAACATTCGACTGAAGGTTTCCATTGAAGTTTTACAACTCGACGCGTAAGAAAAATGCTTGGTTTAGTTTTTGGTACGAATATATATTTCGTTATATTAAATTTAAAATATTACATACTTTAAACTATATTCAAAAAAGAATCGATTGAAATAAAATTGCTAATATACACCGCTGTTCGGGCATACTCTATTTAATCCGAATTTTTGCATATTCTTCTCTCTAAATATGGACTCCTCAACCAGTCGAAAGACACTTTGCTCATTATAAAATAAAAACAATTGGAAAAATAAGTTTTAAGTTCAAAGACCAAATTCAAAATTCGCAAAACAAAAATCGGATTCAAGCATATGAGGATGCCAGAGCAGTGGCATTTTTTTTTTGTTTGTTAATTATATTGAATATGAAAATCATTACTACTTTTAAATAACATATTTTAAATGAAATACATAAGGGGAGGGGGAGGAGGGAAGAAAACAAAGGATGGGAAGAGGTAATCCGTAATCCGCAATAATTGAACAGTTCTTATTACAATCCTTACTACAATCCATATAATAAAGAATATACGTTAGTTAATATGTTCGTTTAGTGTTTATGATTATATTGTTTAAAACCTAAATTCTAATCTTGTATGTGTAGTCCGTCCGTCCTCTGTGATAATACACAACAGGAAATGCGTGCTTCTTTGTTTTGTTGAAACAAAGATAAAGTGTGTCAGTGCTAGTGATCTATTCGTCATCAACATCCACATCAGCAGCGCCTCCTTAGTCCTCACTCTCTTCGTAGGTGGGACTACTAGGCGAATATGCTGGACTAGTAGGCGAGTAGCCATGCGATGGTGCGGTGGGCGAGTACATGGGCGAAGCCGGAGAATAGTTGCGCGTTGTCGGTGTGTACGTGGGCGACGTAGGCGAATATTTTGTGCTGCCGGGCGAATACACCGACATATTGTTGTTCGGCGAGTAACGTGGCGATGTGGCCGAATAACTCGATCCAGTTGGACTGTATTGATTGTTGGGTGAGTGCTGTGGCGACGTGGGCGAATACAGCGGAGATGTCGGCGAATATTTGGGTGAAGCTGGCGAATATTGCGGTGATCCGGGTGTATATTGCGGCGATCCCGGTGAACCGTCATATGACGGTGAGGGTGGTGAATATTTCGGCGATGTTGGCGAATATTTGACACCAGTTTGAGAATATGTCGGTGAAGCCGGCGAGTAATGAGGAGATGACGAATAGTTGGGTGAAGTTGGTGAGTATGATGGTGTGACTGGTGTGTACGTGGGCGACGAGGGTGAATATGATGGCGAAGTTGGTGAATAGCCGGGTGACGAAGGTGAGTACGATGGACTGGAGGGTGAATATGAGGGTGAAGTTGGCGAATACGAGGGAGAGTTCGGTGAATAGTTGGACGAAGTCGGTGAATAAGCACTTGTAGGTGAATACATATTCGAGCCGCCGCTGCCCGTATACGAAGGACTTGACGTATGGAATTGAGACGTGGGCGAATAAACCGGTGACGATGGTGAGTAGCCGCTGTGTGACGGAGAGTAACCCGTCGACTGTGGATTGAAAGTGGGCGTTGTCGAAGAGTATCGCGGCGATGTGGACCCATACGCCGGACTTGTGGGCGAATAGTTCGGACTTAATGGCGAATAGCTAGGCGAGGCGCCACCTGGTGACGAGGCTGTATAATTGGGACTGGTCGGTGAATAAGATGGCGACACACTGGGCGAGGGTGGATAGAAGGGCGACATTGGTGGTCCGGGCGAGCTGGGCGATGAGCCGGGATGTGCTGGCGACCAACTGGGCGACATGCCCGAAGCTTCCGAGGCAGCCGACGGTGAGAAGCTGGGTCCACCTGGAGTCATGCCACTCACTGAAAAGAGAAAAAATGGTAAATTGTTATTTAGAATAAGCATGAATATAAGGCGAGAAAAGACAGACAAAGTGAAACGAGAAACAGTCAAACAACATTCGATTCCACTCGTAGTTTAATTATGTTTCTTTTTCTCTGTAATTTTCACAAACTGCGTATCCATTGAAAATGAAACCAGAAATTTGAACAAAAATTAACATCAACTTACTTTGACCAGAAGGCGAGAAATATCTGGGAGTGCCACATTGTTGCCACGGTGTCATAGGTGGCGACATGCTGGGCGTAGATACAGCGCCAAAGAACATGCCCGAACCGTTAATCATGCTGGAGCCCATGGTGTTGGCAATCTCAATACCATAGCGACATTTTTCAGCATCCAACAGCAAATCAAAGCAACCTACAAAAACAAATACATTTCAGAATATAATCTCTTCCGTCCTTCTCTCTCTCTTACCTGTTCCCATCTTGGGCAATTGTCCCATAATAATATTCTCCGACACGCCTCTCATAGGATCTGTTTCGGCATGCGCCGAGGCATCCAACAACACATCAACAGTTTCTTCAAAGGAACATCTCATAAGAGCACCAGTATCCTGTCTATTAATACCGTGACGTGTGATGGCCATCAAATGACCCTTGGCTGTCATTACGTCACACAACAAGGCCAAATGACGATAGTTTACATAAAGACCATAGAACTGCAGCACAGCGTTCATTTCCTTTTCTACGGATTTACGCACAGCCTCTATGCCCAATACTTGGAAAATCTCGCAAATGTCGTTCGACGATGTTCTCACGGGATCTACATCTCGTTCGGAGAGTACCTTCATCATGGACGTTCCGTCAGTTTCCAGCAACCATTCGCCGATAGCCTTGAATTCACCCGTATCGGTGATGATGATACGTTTCTTACTGTCTGTTTGCGGCAAATGCATGTACACCTTGCCAATGGCCTCAATGCCCTGCAGTGTCATGTCCGACAACATGTTCGCCTCGATGCAACGCAAGAACATGTCGTCTTCCATCTTGTCGACGGCCTCATCCTCGTCTTGGAATTTGTTCTCCTCATTGTTCATGATACGTATACGCAGGACCAACTTGTCGGCATTGTCGTCATTGAAAATACAATTGAGATCGTCGCCAAAGCCGGCATTGATTTTCTCCGCAATCTGTTCCATGGTCAACTTTTTGTCTGTCATACGTTTGCGATCCAATTCGATACGCAGAAGCCATGGCGAAATGCGCGTCGGATCGAAATCGGGCATTTCATAGTAGACATTGACGAATTCTTGATCCTCGGCAATGACTGTCCGCTGGGGATCCGGATCGTAGTAGATGGCCGTATTGGCTGTCACCTTACGCAGCGTGGTATGTTCCAGGCGACACAGCACGTTCTTCGCCTTCTCAGCATCTCTGGCGGCACCGCCTGTCAAGAAGACAGTTAGTGAAGGAGCTTTGGGCTTCTTGGAAATGTTAATAATTTCCTTTAGACGCGGTACACCCAGGGTTACGTTCTTCGAGGATACACCAGCAAAATGGAAAGTGTTCAGTGTCATCTGTGTGGCAGGCTCACCCAAACTCTGGGCGGCCAGGGCACCCACCATCTCACCGGGATTGGCCTGGGCCTGTTGGAATCTCGTTTCGATTTCACCAATCAACCACTCGAAAGCTTCGGTGGACAAACGGAACTCTTCGGCCACATATTTGGTACACAGTGTCGATCTGACCAGACACTGGAACAGCAGGGTGGCGTTCTCGTTGGCCTGCTTGGACAGACGATCGTTACCCACCACAATGACACAACGCTGCAGCAGATCTCGCACACCGTTGATAACTCTCAGCGGCGACAAGTCGGTGGGCAAGCGCTTGTTGATGTGGAAAATCTTTTGCACGTTCCAGATCATTCTCTGCAAATTACAGGGCAATACAACTTTGGAATCGCCGTTGGGGAAAATTTCTCTCAGTGCCTCACGATCTCGGCACAACTGATCCCACTCGATCTCCAATTCGGGCAGGGCATTGCCACTCTCGCTGAGCTCTTTGATAACTTCATCGGTGAACACTTTGCGCATGTATCTTTCGTTGGACCAGTCGAACTTGAATCGCTTCTCGAACGATTTGTTCGACAACTTGACAGTGGGCAAATTCTGGAACTCTACCGTTTCACCGGCCAGGCCGTCCTCGCCGTAACGCAACTGAATGAGCTGACCGACCGAATTACGCACGGTACCATCGTAGTTTACCATTACAGACTCCATAGCCTTTATAAGACGACGCTGGATGTAACCAGTTTCGGCAGTTTTTACAGCAGTATCGATAAGACCTTCACGACCACCCATAGCGTGGAAATAGAACTCGGAGGGTGTCAGGCCGGCAAGGTACGAATTTTCGACGAAGCCTCTGGACTCAGGACCGTAATCGTCTTTGATGAAGTGGGGCAAGGTGCGCTTGCGGAAACCATATGGAATACGTTTACCTTCAACGTTCTGCTGACCCACACAAGCAATAACCTGAGAAATATTAATGTTGGAACCCTTAGAACCTGAAACCACCATAGCCTTTAAACTGTTGTATTCAGTCAAGGATTTCTTAGCGGAGCCACCAGTCTTGTCACGAGCATCGTTCAGAATACGATTTACTTGATTCTCGAAAGTCTGACGCAGCGTATTACCGGGCGTGGGTTCCAACTCCATGTTGTGAGCCTTCTGAATGACGTTGATGACATCGTCTTTGGCTTTCTTGATGGCCATCTGAATCTCGTTATATGTCTGAGGATCGGCAATTGTGTCACCAATACCGATACTATGGCCCTCCAACAACAACCAGTTGTTAATGACAGTCTGAATGTTACCGTAGAAACGACCCGCAATTTCGTGACCCAATTCCAGGAAAACAATATGCAGCAGAGAACCGGCCGATGTACCTAGGGTCTTCTTACACAGAATGCCCATGATGAGTTCGCCGTGTTCGACCATTACCTTGGTGTCACCGGGTGATATCCATTTGTAGGGACCCTCATCTTCATCATCGGGATGTGTAGAGTGAGTACGGATCATGTTCACGTTGCCGGGAATGATCAGGGTGAAGATTTGTTTGCCAGTCCACAGAGGTTTGGGTTTGAGAATACAGGGTTGAGGTACTTTGCCATCCCAAGTGGGCAAGAACATCAAGAGGTTCATCACTTGTTCACGGGTAATGAAGACATCACGTTTGGTCATTTTACGTACGGCTGTCAGTGTATCCTGCACAATACCCATGACGGGTTTGTTGGCCTTTAAAATGAGGAGGGGGAAGGAGGGAGAATATTTATTTTTTGTTTTTCTTTTAGAGTTGTCGTTTTTTTCTTAAATTTGGTAGCAATTTTTTTGATAAATATTCCATAGTTGAACACCACTAATAAACACCACTAGACCTGGACTTGGTCTTAATAAGAACGGACAATGCCCTGGAGTGAGGCTTAGCTGATCTACTCTAACCGCTGTTGGAATGCATGTTTTTTTATCTTTCAAAAGAGATTCCATCTGTACTTTCAAAATGCCACAGATATTTTTGTATAAACTTTAGATAATTTTCATCAATTCCTGAAGATAAGTGTTTATTTCCATGTACACGAACAAACAGGCGGACATTAAAACAATAATTCGGTGGTATCCTTTCTGAGGATATAGAACATTTGTATATTCTATATTTGATTCTATCATATCATATATACTTAAAACAAACTACATTCATGTGATAAAATACAGAAATATGCCAGATTAACCCCAATTTTCACATACTCTGGTTAGAGATAACCAATAGTTATAGATGTCAAAGCTGGCATCTGCAAATGATGCTAAGCTCTAACCAGGCTTGGTGAAAATGGAGGTCAGTTGGATCAAACAGGCGCACATTCAAATGGTAATGCAATATTTGTATATCCAGGCCTTTCTATCGTATCGAAAAAGTTTGCATCAAATTCTGCACATAATTTGCTTTTCCAACCACTCTTGTACTCTCTAATAATTAAGGTTAAATTTAAAATCAGTATAACATCCTTCAAAAGTAATTAGCCTTGTGTAACATAATTTCTTGCAGTTTCTTTCATAAATTCAGATTCAGGCTGGGTTGGTCTGAGATAATATGCTTTTCCAACCACTCTTGTACTCTCTAATAATGTAGGTTAAATTTAAAATCAGTATAACATCCTTCAAAAGTAATTAGCCTTGTGTAACATAATTTCTTGCAGTTTCTTTCATAAATTCAGATTCAGGCTGGGTTGGGCTGAGATAATTTGCTTTTCCAGCCACTCTTTTACTCTCAATAATGTAGGTTAATTTAAAATCAGTATAACATCCTTCAAAAGTAATTTGCCTTGTGTAGCATAATTTCTTGTAGTTTCTTTCATAGATTCAGGCTGGGTTGGCTTTACGCTATGGCGTTTCTGTTAGCTTTTTACTGAAAACCATCATACAAATTCAACAATTCAATATAAGAAAAATGTCCCCACACAGTGATTGCCCAGTTCACATGCGTGTTCTGCCATGGAAAATTTATCACTAATTTGTCTTCCAATAGAAAAAATAATTCTTTCCTTGCTCTTTTACTCTCTTACCTGTGGCGTAATAATCTGTCGCGGTGTTATGTGAATATTTTCCACCTCGGCTCTCGTCTCCATAGACTGTGGCACGTGCAAGTTCATTTCGTCACCATCAAAATCAGCATTGTAGGGAGAAGTACAGGACAGGTTCATACGAAATGTTGACCAGGGCAAAACTTTTACTCGATGACCCATCATACTCATCTTATGCAGAGTGGGCTGACGATTGAAAATAACCAGATCGTCATCACGCAAATGCCGTTCAACCTTATAGCCACATTGTAAATGTAAATCGGAAGGTTTGGGATGGAAACGCAAATCAATACGTTCGCCATTGTCACGCACAATATACTTGGCGCCGGGATACTGAGAATTACCGCGACGCACCAACTCTTGCATGCGATCGATGTTGAAGGGGGTCACCAACTCGGGGAAAGTTAAATTCTGGGCAATCGAACGCGGCACACCGACTTGATCGATACGCAAATTGGGATCGGGTGTGATGACAGTACGTGCCGAGAAATCCACACGCTTTCCCATCAAATTACCACGAATACGACCTTCCTTACCCTTCAAACGGGCTTTGATTGCCTTCAACGGTTTGCCGGACTTTTGCATAGCCCTCGGCATACCGGGCATGTCGTTGTCGACTAGTGTGGCCACATGAAATTGCAACATTTTGATATTTTCCATAATGACATGGGCCGCAGCACCACACGATTCGTTTTTACGCAATTCATTGTTGGACTTAATAATATCGGAGAGTTTGTGCGTTAAATCGTCCTGATTCTTAGCGGCACCGAACATGACGACAGCAGGTCTTACAGCCAATGGCGGCACTGGCAATACTGTGACAATCATCCAATCGGGACGGGCATATTTGGGATCCATGCCCATAACGAAGCACTCTTCGTCGGTAATGTGTTTTAGAATTTCCCATACTCGTTCGGCGGTAACTTGGATTTTTTTCTCCTGCAAGGAAAATATAATAAAGAAAGAACGATTTAGTATATCGCATAAAATGACAATGGTATTTTATTAATTGTCTTTAAAACGATATCTTCTTATTGAAATTTTAAAATTTACTCTGGCACGACAAAAATGAAATCTTCTCATAAGTCTGATCAAAAAGCGACAGACAAGCCATAACAGGACATAAGCAACATTTTAATGACGGCGACATTTTGAAACAGGAAAATAATTATCGAAGAAGATATACCTTAGAAATGTTATAAAATGACACAGACCACCGTGCACAAATATATAGAAACATATAAATATGGTCGGAAACAATAGATTTAGTTTAATAATAACTTCGAAACGAAGAAGATCATTGTTTTTAGCTCAAACGTAATTATTGTGTTAATTTTGTCTTGTTTTTTTGTATACCTAATTTTGTTTATATTTAAAGTGAAGATTCTTGAAAATGATCGTCGATGAAGAACGAAATATTGAAAAATTATAAATAAAAACATTTTAAGAAAACTAAATCAACAGTTTTTTTATTTGTCCATGACCTCGTGCCAGACCATCCAGAAAAACAGAAATTATTCTAAATTATTCCGCTATGTTCTGACAACCACAATTTTTTCAAATCACATTTTTGCGATTTATAATTTCGCATTTATCTTTAAAACAACTATTTTCAGTTGTCTTTCTTGTCTGATGTACAAAGAGAGTGTTTGGTTAAACAAAATCATTGCAAAAAGAAATTCGAAATCGCAATACATGTATAATTGGCCTTATAGGCTTTCTTTGTATTGATGTTGAAATAAATAAATAAATAAATAAAAATGCGGTTGGAAGATCATGGCCGATATATGTATATGATATGTATTTTCTTTCGTACATATTGATCGTTTAAATGACCAACTAATCTAAATTCAATTAGAATTAAATCTCTCAATTTTTGGCATTAAATCTTTTATTTATATTTTATGTTTCATCAAGGGCATATTGGAGTGTGATAGAAGTGTTGCAATTTTTTTAACTCTAAACACAAAAAACAAAAAAGAAAGGAAAAATTCGGAAAGTTGTTTTTGTTTCAAAATACCATCAAAGCACGTGGTACTAAAAGGTACACTTTATTCTTAGTCCGAAACAGTAAAGAATTTAAAAGATATTTAGAAAGCTTCATATATTTGTATGTATGTCAAGGACAATTAAAACTGAACCAAGGGAATCACGTAGCGTATATTTAAATCGCGGATTCTTACTTAATGCCTTTCTATTATGATTATATGTATATTTGTAAAAAAGTATGGGAATGAATTGTTCCCTTATATTTCCAATCGTGATTTATGGTATTATTTTCAAGTTTCTTCTACTTTCTTACTTCGATTTGGTCGCCTTATTTATATAACAATGCAATTGATATCATTTAACGCTTAAAGGGGAATAGAAAATTCAACCTTAACAAATTTCTTTTTTATTCGCGATAGCCAGTTTGATTGAAATTGCTAAGAACACGTGCATTTAACTAAGTTTTTCCATCAGAGGTCATGATTAAATCATTGAAAGCCCATATCTTTGATAGAAAATATTAGCATAACAGGCCTGATCTGACTTCCACGGTGGTTTCCAACCACTGCTTTTTTGTGGATGTATATTTTTAAAATTGTATATCTAGAATTTAACTTTGAAACTTATCTTCTTATATCGAATTATTTTTAGATTATGTAAATGATTAGATGTTTAATAGTCATATCTCAAATTTAAGTATACGAAATCACGAAAAAATCCATTATTTGAAGGCACCGTGGAAGTCAAAACAGAACAGTATTCCACTGTTCCCAGCAATTTCAAAATAATAATCAAAATATCACATCAAAACGATATCGATTTGTTAATCGATCGGATGAATCTATTATTGTGATGCATGGAAAAGGTGTTTTCTTTGGTAAATATCCAAAGGGATTCCACTGCGAAAAAAAACTACTACAAAATTAATCTATTTAAAGGTTTAACTTTAAAAATATAAATATGTCATGACAGGAAGTCTTTAAAAAAACAAGGCAGGTTGGGGTGGTGCCACGCCCACTACGTCATCTCGTTTTCCCCCGCCAGAGTATATACGAATTTTTTGTGATACAGTTCTCATCACTTGTACATTCCAATTCTCACATTCAGTTGTAAAAAATAAATGACTGATATACTTAAACTAAAGGGTTGTTTTCGATTTATTACACTCAATAGCCACATCTTCAGACATTACAAAGTAAAGAAGTATTTGTATGTGTGTTTGTTTGCTACTTTCAGGACTTCTTCGGTTAACTTTTGAAAACGACATGTAACATCAACCTATCTATATCTACAGATAGAAATAAAGTAAACATGGACATTTGAAAGATGAGCATGACATCATAATAACATGTCTGTGCCGAACAAGTCGCTCATGTACGCTTATCAGAGCCCACTGATTTGGGCCAAGTAAGTAGACCTACTTAAACAGTGCCAGTCTTACAGAAACTCAAAAGCATTAATAATAACAAGATTTTTGCAAACGATCATTTTCGTGGAAATGATCAAATATTAGTAAATCTGAAAAATACACCATCATCATCTCCCTGCACACTTACCTGTGAATCTTCATTGACATGCTTCCATTCAGCTGTCAAATCCAAACCAGTTCTTCGAATAGATGGCTGGTAATGACCGCAACCACCATGTCCAGGTTTTTTATTAGGATCGGTCGGCTGGCCGTCCTTTGTCATATCCATATCTTCACCACCCTCGCAAATCTTTTTGCCTTTGCACAAGTCATAGACATACGCTAGACGTTTACGTGGCTGACCCTTTGTTTTCATAACGATTTCCTTAATTTTTGGATTGGCCGGAGATACCAACATTTTGGAACAATAAAAGCAAACACATCGTAAAATCTTGATGGTTTTTGTTATGAAGCCAATGTGAAAGACGGGCTTTGACAAATCGATGTGACCAAAATGTCCCGGACATTCTGTCATATTACCAGCACAAGTCTGGCAACGTGAAGTACGATCGATGACACCCTGACGGGGATCCATAAGACCACCCAATTTAGGACGACCGCCTTCCATGGTTTCGGCAAATTGGACACCACCCTCTGTCACAGACATGCGGCGCTGTAATAAACAAAATGTTCAAGGATTAATTAATACACCCCGCATCACATTCCACGGCATAGAACACTTACAATTTCATCTGGTGATAGGATACCGAACTGCACACGTTTCACCATACGCAGTGGTGCCTTTGAATCGTTTGTAGCCATTGTTTTGTGTTTGTGTTCGTCGTCACTCAATTACTTCATTAACGAAAAATAAAATTATTACAGAAATTCCTCTTCCGGAGTCGAGGTTTTGGCCCGCAGCAAAACTTTCCCTTGAGAGCTCGGCTGCTAACCTCTAGCTTGAGACTCCGCTGGCACTTTTCTATATGCGTTTTTCAGTGTCTCTTCGTGTCTGGTCGTTTTTTCAATTCGTTGCGTCGTCAGTAATAATGAATTTCACAAAAATTCACTTAACAAAGAGATTTTTGTGATGAATTTTCTCGCGAAAAATCCACGAATTTCGACGATATGTTATTGGAAATGCATTGTTGTTTGGCTAAAGCTTACTTTTGTAATGTTTTCCTTTAATTTAGAACAGTTTTTTCCGGCTTTTCAGCGAATTTTCATCGAACGCACGCAGCAGGTTGTGGCAGCCGTCTGAAAAATAAAGCATTTTTTCCACACTCTCTGCATGGAGCGCCATTTTGCACAGGGTTGCATTGCAATAGTAGTATTTGTGCACAAACACAATGCGACGCCTTGCCGACGACGAAACAAATAAACGCCGACGACAAACAAGTGGTAGTAGAGTGGCTTGCGAGTATATTTTTCATGATGATATTGTGAATTTTAATAACCTTGTGCCCAATATTGCATGGCTATTTAAATACCTCATTCAGCTCATTCAACAAATTACACATAAATAGGACTATTTTTCTTTTAGCGGGGATAAAAAGCTGCGACAACGTAAATAAAAATTTAATTGTTTGTTCAAAAAAACTCGTTTTTCACATTATAGCCAATTACAATATAAATATTATTATCAAGCAAATTGTGTTGACAGCCTCGATAACCATTTTTTTTTCTTTTTTTTGACTGAACCAACACACAGGGTTGCAGCGCATTTTATTTCATTCTCCGATAACTTTAGCGTAAAAAATGGGCTAACGTATCACGCCACAAAAAAAACACAGCTATTGTATCTTTTATTTGCATAAATCGCAGGTATGTTAATTTCATCCACAAAAATAGAACACTGCATTAAAGAAACCCGGCAACCCTATTGGTGTACAAAAAAAGTAAACATGTCCAACAAACAGTAAGTAATTATTAATTATTATGGATTTTTCTAATAATGCTCCTCGAATGCACGTCCTTGTTCTAGATATGGCCTCATTATTCCTGGCCAGCAGAAGAAGGCCCCACCCATCCAGCGCGAGGTTACCAAACCGTCTATATTCGATGAAAGCAGCAGCGCTTCAGATGACTCGGACAATAATGGGCCACCCCAAATGCAAATGAAAAAGACACCTTTGGGCATCAGTCTTATGGAAAGAAGACGTGCTAGGAATCTACAAGAAAAGGCACTGGCGGAAGATCCAACAATTTTCCAATATGACGAACTCTATGATGATATGGAAAACAAACGAGAGGAAGAGAAACAAATCAAAAGTAATGAACCTAAGAAGCCCAAATACATTACCAAACTCATGGAAACGGCTGAAAGGCGTAAGTTGGAAAACGAATTACGCGTCGAAAGGCAAGTGCAAAAAGAACGAGAAGCAGAAGGCGAAGAATTTAAGGACAAAGAAGCCTTTGTAACATCGTCGTACCGCAAGAAATTGGAAGAAATGCGACAGTTGGAAGAACAAAACAAACGGGATGACTACCTGGAAGCCATAGGAGATGTGACGAAGCAAAAAGACTTGGATGGCTTCTATCGTCATTTGTACGAACAGAAAGTGGGTTCAGTCAAAGAGGTGAAGAAACCCGAACTAAGGCCAGATGTCACGGCGTCTGGTGAAGCAGATGGTGAGGAGGACGTTTCGTATAAACCCATAAAATCGGGAAAACCCACCCAGCAAAGAGCTTACCGTAAACGGCAATCATCCGACGAGGAAGAAGAAACTGTTAAGGACACATCACTCATGGAGGCCGTGGATAAGAAGCAACATTTAACCAATAACATAGACGCTGATTCTGATTTTAGTATAGACGATTCGTCTGACTCTTCCTCCGACGGTGAAGATGGAAAGACAGCGAAGCAAACACCTGCAAAGAAAGCTAAAATTACCAAGAATTCCAAGAGAGAACCAAAATCATCGAATATGCCTGACGCTCATAAGATTGCTCTTAATTTAGATTCTTTGAAAAAAGACAAAACGGAAGAAGCCGCAGATGCTGGAAAGTCGGAAAAATCTTCTAAAGATGCTACGAAATTACCAGTACCATCTGTGGATGTTGAAGAAGAAGATCTGCCACCACCAAAACCGAAACGTGATAAAACTGAGATATGGAAAAAGCGTACAGTGGGAGATGTATTCGAGGCAGCTGTCCAACGTTATTATGAACGAAAGGCGACAAGAAGTCAAGCTTAGGATTTATTAACATATTTTTTAAAGTTATTCAGAATAAAATGATGTATTTATTTAAAAAGCTTCCATGAGTTTTGTTCCTCAGAAATTTGGCTATTTTTTGTTTAGAGTGAATACACACTATTGCAATAAGGCTTAGAGATTTCACGACTGCAAAAAGTCTTAGAGAAAAAATGCTCAATCCGATGTATTTCTTAAAGTCTCGTTTCGAATATTTTTGCTAGTCTGTATTTACCACATTTTACAGTGTAGTACCAGAAGGAGTGTGGCAATCATGTCCATTCGCTGTATCAAAGTATGATTAGAGTTGATCTGAATGTTTCCTAATATCATTACACGTTTATGTACAATGTAGTAACTTGTCAAATGAAAGCGAAACTCAGAGATCATATGTTGTGCTCTTCTCATATGATATTAGAAGTAATATAAAACAAAAAAAAATTGAAATGAATAATTTAATTTCTACATTGGCTAATTTCCAAAAAAAATCTTTTATTTTGCGCGTTTACACAGTCAACGGAATGTACAAATCGAATTTTACGATTCTAGCAGCAGTTCCTTTATTGATCGCGTTTACGCAGTCAGACGAACGTGTACGCCGAACCAAATTTCTTGATTCTAGCCGCAGTCGTTTGCAATTTTACCGCATAAAAGTATGAATTTCGAAAAATCCCTTTAGTTTAATTGATACAATTTTTATCAACAGTCACGGTATGAAAACAGTAAACTTACCACATATCAAGTAAATAAAAAGTGGAAGCTTTTTAAAATGCTTAAATACTCTAAGTATTAGAGGATATTGGATGAATTTTCTGTCCATGTTGTGAAGGTTTGTAACAAAGTGGGATACACAAAATAAAGGTTTATGCATTGCCGGCCTTCAGCCTTAAAGATTTTCTCCTTTTCGTATTTCCAACAATGGCTGCGCTAAAAAATCGGTTTTCTACCGGCAACACAAAAATGATCCGAAGATCATCTACTCACCTCTAATATCGCTGGCCCTTTTCTTCTTCAAAATAAAAAACTCGTACTATTTTTTTTTTTTGGTTTCTTTTTCTTCGCATTTTATTTGTTCAAAATAACTTTTATTTCCAAAAAAGTTACGATTCTCAATCTTTTTCATGTTTTTGAAACATTAAAAAATTTCAAACATTTGAGTGTGTCTTTTTCTTTTGGTTTGAATGGAATTTCATGTTTGAAATATTTTTTATGTATTTCTATCATAGTTTCAACATTTTCTTGAAATGGAAAATCAAAATTATTTTTTATGATGTACGAAAATAAATGTAAATTACATAAAAATTAAACAAAAAAAATGATGATGGTCGGACAGGACAAAAGAATGAATATTTTTTCAAATGACTTCGTCGTTTCGCAATGTTGTGGTAAATAATTATAAATGTTAGTAAATAATGAAAGGGGGAGGGGAGTATATAAATATGTATGTACGCGCACATTTTGTTTATAAATTTCAATTGCATTTGAGAGGGGCAAATCCTTAAGATATATTATGCATTAAGTTCTCTTTTTGTTATTTGAAGAAAAAAGATTATGTAAAAAAATATATTTTGTTTTAGTTCTTCTTTTCTTTTGTTAAATTAAAAACAAACAAATAAATTCAAATAATTTTTTTCTTCAGAGTATATTTCATAAAGATTTCTTTCTTATTGTTTTGTTCGAAAACAAAATGAAAAGGATAACGTACGTAAATAATCGTTTGTTCATTTATAATGATTTGTGTGAGAAAACTTCTTTTGTTTGGTTTTTAGGCTAAAATTTCTTTCATTGGTTTTCTTGGGTTTTTTTCTTATATAAAAAATGTTATTTTTTCCTTTTTGGGGGATAATGTTGTTTAGAGTTTTACCTTAAAATTGGCAAAACATTTGTGTTTTGTTGTTGTATAAGTAAAAGTTCATTATTTATTCGTTCTTGTGTTTTCTATAAATAATTGTTTTTTACTTATAAATTGTTGTTTCGTTTTGTTTCTTCATCTTCTTAAATAACATTTTTATATAGTTGGTTGTTTGTTTTGTCCTTTCTTTAGTAGTTTTTAGTCTAAAAAGTTGTTTCTTTATCACACAAATTTGGTTTTTGGGATCATTATTTTTTTCGTTTCTCATTTAATCATAAATAATGTTCAAATAGAAATTAAGAAGGTTTAGTTTCTTCAATACAATTTGTTGAATACATATATCATATATTTCTTCTTCTCTTTTTCAAATGCAATTTTCATTTTTTTCGTTTTGTTTGTTGTTAGTAAACGTCGTCTCGTTTATGATATTCTACAAAATAGAAACAAATATACACTTACTTAGAGAGAATGTAGTCGATAGAAAGAAGGTGGTGTGTGTATGCATTTTATGAGAATTGAAGTGTTTTACAAATTGAGACTCGATTTCAATACTTGCAATAAAATTCTTGAAATCGTTATATGTATTAAAATTAAAAAAATTTACAACATTCTCATAATTGCCAAAAGAGCTTCTTAACTTTAAAGCAATAAACAAACATTTTAGATTGTTTGTTCTTAAAGAGAAATCTCTTCAAATCTAAACATTAAAGATTAACTCGTATTCACTTACAATGGCATATTGTTGCAGGCCGACCTCTTACAACTCTTAAAGAAACATTACTCGTATTCCTTATAAAATTTTACATGTTAATACATGTAAGTCCACCAAGCAAGCAAGTGCGAACTATTCGAGCTATTGATGACATTCATTGTTCCTGTTATCTAGGAATTTACAAACTGATAACCATCTCTTTTTCTGTTTTCCCCCAACAAATTGACAGCTAAATCCCCCAAAAATGTATTTCATTTTGCAGTCCGTACAACACTTAATATAATTATTCATCTTAAGCCCATTGACAGATTAAGTGAAACAAAATGTTGATAGTAAATAACAATCGAGATACGATATTAAAACCGATAATATGACAATGCTATTTCTTTCAATGTAAAGTAAGGTGAATAAAATAATATATGTATATATATATATCTATATATACCGACATTTTTAATCCAGGTCATACCATTAGTATTGGATTATATTTATCGCATACTGAACCTAACGAGATTTAAATATCCAAACTTCTAATAGAAATACCTATAAGTTTGACGTTGCAATTAATTTTGAAACTTTAAAAAGCGAGAAAATTTCGATCGCAATATTTTATTTTTTGTAAAAAGGTCACATATTTCAACAACAATTATTCAAATTCTTAAGAGATTATTTTCAATATACTTCACCTCGACATTCTATTCATTTTTGTTAGAAATGTATACTTCTTTCACAGAAATTAAATGCGGATTTCGATGTAACTTATCGCATCAGAAGGAAAATATATATAAACAAATTTAAATATTTTGTTAGTTGTAAAATCTCGTTGTCCATTTTGTCCGTCTTTTATTCTTCTGCTTTATTACTTCGATTTGATCGCCTTAAACGTAAAGCCTCAAACCTTCTCCCGGATTATGGGAATAGAAAATTCCACGTGAATAAATTCGCCTTTTAGAGACGAATTATTTCCTTTAAAATGTATCGAAATTTGGTTCGAAGGTGGAAAAATGCCTGTGTTATAGGATAATAACATGGAAATCATCTCGGTCGCTTGATTTTGTAGGAAGCATGATAGGGTAACAGCCTCAATTACTCACTAGACCCAGACGTCAATGTTATTGGCGACCTTTGAATTTATCCCAATGTTGGGGCACAACAAATTTGACTGAACAAATGATCGGTCGGGAAGGAGTCTATTGTCTTGATGGAATTAGATTGACTGTATGGGGTGTATTGAGTCTACACAGACGTAATTAAAATGATGTGGGCACTGGAGCAGGTGTCTACTACATGGAGAACATAAACTTGTCTCTAGAAGTTCTAGAATCGTGCAATGACAAGGAAGGGAACCTGGAATGAATTGTTCTCATAAATTTTCAGTCGTGGTTTAAGGTATTTTTTCCAGGGGAATAGAAAATTCCACTTGAATAAATCCCCTTTTTATTCGCGACAACATTGAATATCTCTGCGAACTCGAAGAAATGTCTATGTATATAAAATGGCTGCAGGATAAAGCCTGTGGGAAATACTTGTAACTTTCATTTTCATCCTGTCATCAATATACCCTTTTCCTTATTTGCTTTTTTATTGCAGAAAATAGCCCAAACGAAGGGAATCACAATGGATCTAAAGGGCCTCCGAATGGAGGGACAGGATAAAGTCTATTGTAAATACTTGTAACTTTTATTTTCACCATGTCCTCAATATACCCATTTCTTTTCCTTATTTGATCCCTTTTTATTGCAGATAATAGCCTAAACGATGGAAATCACAATGGATCTGAAGGCTACCCGAATGGTCGAGCAATTATTAATTGAAAATTTAAAAACATGATCCACGAAAAAACGGTGGTTTGAAACCACAGTGGAAGTCATCACAGGTCTGTATATTTTCAATGACAATTGTCAATGACAAGGATTCGTTTTTCGTACTGTACAAAAAAGTGCAAAAGAGGCAATTGGTGGTCATTCAGGAATTTACTATACTCAATGTACAACTTTCATTTGGCAAAGGAATCAATCATCCACTGCCAGGCAATAGACTCCATTTAGTAGTACACAACAATAAACAATGATTTGACGATGTTATCGGTCATGTTCTGACAACATCGCATTTTTGAAAAACGCTCCGTTGTCAGAACACGGCCTTATATTTCGCTAAGAAAGCAAAGCAAAGGGGGGTCGACAATAAAGCACCAGTTTAGTTTTCAAAGGCTTGTGAAAACGTACATGAATGACTGCATAATAAATAAAGATATGAGGATGTTATTTATGACGCTAACAAAACACATTACCTTCGCAACGTTTAGTTTCTAACGTATAACTTGAGTGATGTGTTGGATTTTTATCATTGAGGGGAATACATACGACTTCTAGAATTGATTTGGAATTTGAACCTTTAAAAGAGGTCCATAAAACTTCCAAACTCACTTTTATTGTTTGTTTTATCATTATTTGTTTGTTTGTTTGTTGATTTATTCATTTATTTATTAATTTTCCGAGTTAACGAAATAAAAAGAGAAATAAAAAAATATTAAGAAAAACAAAATAGGCATATTTCAAAAAATTAACAAAAAATTCAGTTTATTTGTGTTTGGGTTTTTTCTTTTGTTTTGTTGTTTGTTGTTGTTTAAAGATAATTGTTGTAACATAAATTATTGCATATACAATGAGTAATAAAAGAAAGTATTTTTATTTTTTGTAAATTTAATTTTCATTTTCTGAATTTCGTTTTATTTTTAAATACATTTGGTTTCTTTTGGGGGGGTGTTTGTTTGTTTGTTGTTGAGTTTCATAAATGATGGAAAGAGAAAAAAGTATTAACAAAAAAGAGAATATTATGAGATAAAACAATGAAAATAAAATAATAAACAAAAAATGTAATGACAACGTCGTGTTGGATTGATTCTTCGTTTTCTTTCTTGTTGCAGAGAAACAACATGTAGAAAATAAGAACATGCTTTTTTAAAGAACTAATGTGTTTTTACGTAAAAGAAATGGTGGTTCTTTTCTTTTAATTCAATTTATATCAAAATCAATGAGAACAACAATTAATAAAATTTTGTTAGTTTTGCCTTTTTTCTGCGTTTACAATATAATATCGTATGTTTGTTATCAAGTTTTTATTTTTGTTTTACAAAAAATAATTAAGTCTTTTAAAGTTGCTTCTTTTTGTTTTGCTTTTTTAAAAGAGGGCTTCTTTTTCTTCGTTTCTTTTTGAAAGTGTGTATGTGTGGATACTACTACTTCGTCGTTTCAAAGAAAGTTTAGCACCAGTTTTGTTTTCTTTTTGATTTGATAAATAAACTTTCAATACCAAGTGTTTTTTCGTTTCTAAAAGAGAATGCGCGCTTAAACAAATCTAATTTTCTTTTTCTCTCGTACAATTTCGCGTGTTAATAATGTAATACAATTTATGTTTTGTTTGTTAGGAATATCACATTTTTGTTTGTTTGTTTGTTTCTACTATGGTAACATACGATACGATACGATATTTTAAAATGTTATGGTAAGGTAAGGTAAAAAAATATGAACTCAGAGTTCGTTCTTTCGTCTTAGTGAGAAAAGAAACCTACTCCTCAAGTTCAAAACATAGCTTCTTTCTTTGTTTGTATTATCATCAGATAGTTAGAGAGAGAATGAGTGTGTTGTTTTGCGTGTATGTGTGTTTGGGAATACAAATAAATAATAATTGTAGGAAGAAATTATTATTCATTTAAAGTTAGTAAAAAATAATATTAAAGAGAATGTGCCTCATGTCATCCATAAAAATGTATTTTTCGTTTTTTTAGTCTATATCACATCACATGTATTTCTTTTAAAAATAGTTTCAATTTTTTTAAGTTTATTTCTTCTTCTTGGTTTGTTTGTTTGTTTCTTTCTTTTGTATAATAAATGCAAAAATATTGTTTGTTCTCTTTCTTACGCTTCTTTCTCTTTTGGAGGGGAATAACTTTCAAAAGAAAAACAACACTCACAGCATTCGTTATAGTAGAGTAAGTAATTATTTAAAAAAATAATAGTAATAATAGTAATTAAAAATATGAGATCCTTTGTTTATTTGTTTGTTGTGGTTTTTAGTTGTTGTACAAAGAGTTTTACAAAAACCACGGACTTTTCATTCATTTCTTATTTGTTTTTCTCTCGTTTTATTCGATAAAAACAAAATAATTCATTTTATTTGCTTGCTGGCGAATGATTTCTTTTGTTTTTTGTTTGGTAAAATTAGAAACAAAACAAAAAATAAATCTTTAAATGTTTAAAAATTTATTTCTTCAGTTTGGTTATGTGTGTTTGTTGCTGTTTGCATTTTCTACAGTTTTTTAGTTTTTTCTTTTTCTAAATGAATTATGCACGACTAAAATCTAAGCTTTATTGTTTCAAATTAAGTTTAAATCCGAATTAAATTTGTTCGCGTATTATTTTTGACGTGTTTTTAAAACAAAACATCAGAAGATTTTTGTTTTGAAGGATTTGTGTGAAATATGTAATTTAAAAAGAAAATCAATTGATTTAGTTTTCCGGTTGATGTGCGCGCTTTTTTCTTTCTTTCTTAAATATTCCATCATCAGTTTTTGTTATTCTTTATATGTTTTTAAAAAACACAACACACATAAAAAGGATTCTTATTTTTGTTTTTCTTTTATTTGTTTCTCGTTTCATTTGGATTTACAAAAAAACTAAATTTTTAATTTATCTTTTTCAAATAATGTGTGTATAGTGGGAGATTTCATTTACTTTTTCTGGTTGGCAAAGGTTGTGAAACTAAACTACATAGAAGACTTATCTGAAATTGTTTGAATTTTTGAAAAATGTAATGATATTTTCTGAAAAATTTTCAACAACTCGAAAGAACTTTTAAGTTCAAATCCTTTTATTTCGTAATTGTTACATGGCCTAGCTCCAATTGGCCAAGACTGGTTTGGTTCATCTAGATGTTTAGTTTCCGTACAATTACTCTATTTCGATAAGATTCAATTGAAAAAAAAGAAATTCAAGGAATTGAACGATTGTGATTTTATAGAAGTCGAAACTTCTTGGACATTTAAAATGTTGACAGGTTTGAATGGAAATAAAATTTCGATCAAAGTACGAAAGTTCTCAAAATGTAGACTGACTGAATACGAGTAAAATTTAATTAATAAAATGTTTAACGAATACCAAAACGAATTGATTTTTTTTTACAATTTTATGAAATATGAATAGATGCCCGAAATGTGTTCAAATTCGTTCGTTATTCACCACTTTTTTCTGTTAGTTTCACAACCTTTGCCTGCTACTCTCGCGATCTCCAACTCCCAGAAAATGCATTCATTTCATTCAACAGTTCCGCGTTCGTTGTACACAAAAAATCTCTATATTTGTATGGATGAATGTGGCGCATTATTTGTATATTTTGTATTGAATTTCAATTTCTCATCATGTTTTAGTGGATTGTTGTTGATGATCATAATGATTGGTGATGATGGTGTTACATATATATTTATATATTTCTACTCTGGTCGTCCTACTTGCATTTAATTTTAATTTTAAATTTTAATTTTGTTGTCATTGTCGTTGTTGTTGTTGTTGCTGTTGTATATTCTAACAAATACATACATAACATAGCACACACACAACAAACGAACGGACAACATCATATATAAATGACAAAAGGCGACGGCGATGGCGGCGGCTTTGGCAAGTATCAATTTGCATTCTTCTTTTTAATGGGGTTGGTTTTTGTTTGGTTTTCAACAAGAAATTGCTTCTAAAGAAAAACAACAAATCTCGAAATAAAAGAAATCTGTTTTCTTTTTCTTCTTTCTGTGCTCATTTTTTTGATAGTACAAAAAACAAACTCTTGTTGTTGCATGTAATACTTAAAATACAAAAAAAAATTGTTGAAATTTGTTTGTTGCTCATTAATTTTTCTAAATCAAATTAATTTGTGTTTGATTTGAAGTGTTTTAGTTTTGTTTTGTCTTTGTTGCTATACGATCGATCTAATTTGTTTGATTTGAAATACTTTTGTTTCCATTTTGAACATTCTTTGTTGTTACTCATTGTAAATTTACAAACAAAATATTTAAAAATTATTGTAAGTAAAAATAAAGGGAAAAAAATTAGGACAAAATTAAAGAAATAAAATGTAATTTTGTAATTATAATAATAATAATAATTCGATAAGTGGAAATTATTATAATTTTAGTTGTGAATTTCTCATTTGCATTACAGTTTTTCTTTCTCGTTTTGTGTGTAAAAATAAAGAAAAAAATTCATTTCACGTCTTGTTTTACTTTTCGATAATTTCGATAATGATGATTGATTGGATTGGATGATGTTGGTTGGTGTAGGCAAAAATTAAAACGTGTTATTACTATTGTTATAATTATTATGATTAATTATTCTACATATACAAGGTTTGAAATGTCCTTCTCTCCGCCTCCGTCTCCTACTTCCGTCTCCCTCTCTCTTGCTTACTTCCTTCTGGGAAGTTTAAGTTTAAACAAGCTCTGCTTGTTTCTTTTCTTGCTTTTGTGTTTTCTTGTTAAACTTTGTTTTGGTTGTTGGTTTCCTCAATTTATAATTACAACACAATTACGAATTTAAAAACAAAATGTTTTGAAGCAAGTATGGGGGGGATCTAGAGAGACATACAACTGTGTATGGGGCTGGGGAGAGATTGGTGGAAATGTTGATTTGTTTTTCGTTTTCTTAATTATTTTGAATAAGGAGTTTTCATAGATGACCGGCATCTAATAGAAGATGTTGCTGCTATAAAATGCTGTCCGTCGTCGTTCTTTTCTGGTTACAATCGAAAAAAACTCCCGTTGTTTGGTTTTTATTTCGTTTTTTGGAGAAAAAGAAATCATTTTTTGTTTTTTTTTATCCATTAGTGTGTGATTAATTGATATCTTTTTTATGTTATATTAATTAATTTTATGTTTATATTCATAATGTTGTAGTAATATTTTGTTGTTTTTGTTTTGTTTTAAGCGAAAGGAGGGGGGGTAGAGAAAGTAAAATTGTTTTTTTGAAGAAATGTGTACCTTTATCATGATATTTGGGCGACAGACAACTTACTGTTGCTGGGCGATCATTTCTCCGCCGGGTGTGCCTGCTCCACTGGCATTAGTGGGCATGCCATTGGGAGCAGCTGCGGCAGCAGTAAACTGATGGGGATGGGCATAGTATGCAGTGGGTGGGGGACCGAATTGACCGGTGGCGTATGGATTGCCGGCGGCTGCCAACATGCCACTGGCATCGTACATATAGGCCGCACCCGCTGATGTTGGTGGCGACTGTGCTGGGGCAGCATACAGAGCTCCGGCTGGTGGCGTCGACACATTGCTGGGATATTCTGCTGGTCCACCTACTTGACCGCCAACGGCGGCCACGGCAGCCGCTATGTTAGCGGCCACATTCATTTGTTGTTGCTGCTGTTGCTGAGCTGCTACCGCAGCGGCATTTTCATTCTGGCCATGGCTATTGTCCATCTGCTGTGACTGCGGTTTATTGAATTGACCATTTGGCTGCTGCTGATAGTCACGTTTCGGGTATTGTTGTTGGAAACGTGGTGCATTGCCATTCGGTGGCATGTATTGGCCGCGTGGACGATACTGTTGTTGCGGTATATAACCACCGGCTCCTTGCTGCATGTGTGGTGCCATATGGGGATGCATGAAACCACCCATCACGGGCCGCGGTCCTCCAGTATTGGCGGCATTGAATGGAGCGCGTGGACGGTAGGTGCGAGCACCTTGATCTTGTTGTCCATTGTTATTGAATTGCCCATTGTTGGAGCGATTGTTCCAATTGCCCATACCACTGGGGTTTTTGGGTATCCCGGGATTGCCACCCTGGTTTCCTTGATTTTGATAGCTGCTACCACCACTATTACCATATTGCTGGTAATGGGGTTTGGGGGTATAACCGCCGGCATTTCCGCCATTCGCCTGATAGTTCAAGGGGTTATTACGTTGCTGTTGCTGGCCACCGCTATTTTGCATCCAACGTCTGTTGTTGTTGTTGCGTCCATTGCCATTGCCTCCCATCGAACGGGCCATATCAATAAGATCAGGATTTGGCTGTTGACCAGCTTCCTCCAACACCGATATCAATTCTCTGGCCTGCTTGGCATTGTCGGGCGTGAAGAATGTATAGGCCGTACCCAATTGCTGACAACGTCCTGTGCGTCCAATGCGATGAACATAATTCTCCGAGGAGTTCGGGTAATCATAATTGATGACATACTGCAAGTCTTCGACGTCCAAACCACGCGAAGCAACATCGGTAGCGATTAGAATATTGGACTTACCATTGCGGAAATCTTTTAAGGTTAAATCACGATCAGCTTGGGTCTTGTCACCGTGTATGGAGGTGGCGGTATAACCCTCATTGCGAATGATTTGTAAAATTTCTTCAACCTGTAAAGCAAAGAAGAATTTAACGTGAGGATGATGTTTTTTAATGTGTTTGACTTTCTACATTCGGATTATTTATGTATTTATTTCAGAACGAACGAGTCTACTTTAAGTTGCATACAACTTCTTCTCACCCACAACAACTACAAACAAATGATGTTTTAAACAATTTTTTAAGAAATTTAAACTTTGAAAATAGTAAAAAGGGATAGATAAAATCCCTTGAGACTTACCTTAATTTTAGTTTCAACAAATATTATAATCTTGTTGCTGTTATTAGCTGCATTATTTGTGGTTGGCAAAATATCAGTCAACAGCTTAACCACACGCTGTGGCTTCTCATTCTCCTGGCATACTTCAACGATTTGACGAATATTATGATTGGCCGATAGGTTCATTGAACCAATGTTGATTTGTATGTAATCGTTGAGGAAATCGCCGGCCAAAGCTTGGACCTCTTTGGGCCATGTGGCGGACCACATAACAACTTGACGATCTGGACGAATTTGTTCAATGATTTTGCGAATTTGGGGCTCGAAGCCCATATCCAACATACGATCGGCTTCATCCAACACCAAGTAAGTGCAACGTTGCAAGTTAGTGGTGCGATTCTCAAGGAAATCGATAAGACGACCAGGTGTGGCAATGATGACCTCAACGCCGCGCTCCAAATCGCGTGCCTGTGGCACCTTGGAGGAGCCGCCGAAAATGCAAGTGTGACGTATCTCGGGTTTACTCAAATGACCATAGTCGCGTACAACAGATTGTATTTGTTGGGCCAATTCACGGGTGGGCGCCAGAACCAAAGCAATTGGGCCGTCTCCGCGCTGCAACGGTGGCTGGTTGGCAATATGAACCATAGCTGGCAGCATATAGGCTAATGTCTTGCCTGAACCAGTTTGAGCTATGCCAACCAAATCACGTCCGGATAAAGCAATTGGCCAGCCCTGGGCTTGGATGGCTGTGGGTTTGGTGAAGCCCTGACGTTTCATCTCTTCAATAGCGTATTCGGGAAGACAGCATTCTTCGAAGGAGCAAATAGGACGAGGAATGTCATTGCCGGAAACGGTAATCTGTAATTCCGCGCGCATCTCTTCGAATTCCTGTTCGCTCATCTTTAAAGCGTTCTGGTGAGGAATGTAGAAATTCTTTGGGAATGGCTGCAAATTCTGCCACTCTGGTGTGACAAGTGTGCGACCGGGATTTTTAGCCTTCTCACGCTGTATTTCTGCACGTTCTTCTTTGGACAGGTTGGCCAAATTGATCGATGGCTTATACATGTTATTGCCCTGATAGCCTCCATTGCCGTTCTGTGGCTTCTGATGACGTGGCACAAAGTTGGGATTCTTGGCACGTGGTTGAAAGCCTCCACCGGTGTTATTATAGAAACCTCCGTTAGCCATCATAGGATTGAAGTTGCTGCGATAACCTCCGCCATAGCCGCCGGCATTTTGAGGAGCTCCGCCATAGCCTCCGGCCATATTGTTGGGGGCACCACCATAACCTCCTGCCACAGCACCCATCGCACCATTGGCCATGCCACCGGCATTACGTTGGTAATGGGGACGATCTGCACGTGGTGGGCCACCGGCATTTGTGTTTGCATTGCCATAATTGGGGGCTGGGGCACCGACTCCGGGAGCAGCAGCTGTATAACCGTTTGGATACATCTTGTTCGGGGTTTGTTTTATATCAATTTATCGATATTATTTAAGAGAATAGAGTAGCGATATTCGAAAAGTTATACTTCGAAAGGGTAAGTTTTGTTTTCCTGTACATAAGCAAATAAACAGAGAATGGAAAGGTTAGAAAAATTCTATTTGGATTTGGATCAACAATAAAAAAATGTTAATATAATAGTAAAATTGTAGAAGGCTGTATATGAGAGCAAAAAATGTATCGCTCTTTGTATGTTAACCTGCAGAAATGTACCAAACAAAGAAGAGAGATATCATGTGCTTCTGCAAATTCGATTTGTCTGTTGTTATTTTACAAATTGTTGTAACAATTAAGCATGTCTTCAATCATGCTGCATTCCTTTGTATATCTTTGTGTGTATCCATTGTTTTTCTATTTTCATTTCTTTCTTTAACATGTCAAAATCAACAGCCGCTTTTAGTCCTCACCGATAATAGTAGCAAAAGAGAGAAATTCCATGTATTGCACATTGAGATATCTTTTATCTAAATACAAGAAAAACAATTAAAACCAATACAAATTTTGTTTGGAAAATTAATTTCATAGCATGGGTGAAGTGGATTCGTGTGTGACATTTATGTTATTTCCCAAAATATAGGTCGTTGTTTACAAAAAGGCAAAAACAACCAAATTTTTCTTAGCAATTGTTAAGGATGGGGTAACCGTGGTTTTTTTAAGGAATCATAACACCGCGAAACAATACTTTTTGCACCTGAACAAGACCACATACACGTGAAACTAGAAATCGTATGTAGAAAAACTGTGTACTCAGTTTTTCGTTTGGTGATCTTTTCTCTCTTTTGACGGCACTTTTAATTTCCATAAGATATACATGTTTTAATAATTTATTTTCGTAATTTTGCGAGTCATACAAAGGCGATAGGGTATCATATGAAAGAGAAGAATATACTTTAAAATTCATGTTTCTATCTGTATTAATTTAGAATTAATAATCGCTCTGAAATATAACTACCAAAAATATGTTTCAAAAATTACTCAATAGTGGAATCGGTGCCAAAATATCATAAAGATGTTGCTGACCAAGTAGGAAGTCACACCAACTACGAAAACAAATAATTTGGAAACTTTTTTGAACTAGGATATTGTCCTGGCTCAAGACATCTATATTTAATAGAATGCAAATTTATTTACAAATGGCATGGTGACATTTATTACTTGGCTGCAGACTCGTCAAAAGTCTTTTCAAGTGGCTTCGCAGCGACTTTTCAACATCAAACACGGCCTCTATAAGGAGATGATTCTCACAAACGAACGAGAAGCACAACTCACTTGCCGAACTTGTGTTTAAAAAATCGCACCAAGTAATAAAGTCCACATGACATCTTTCAAGCATATAATTGAGTTGCATATGTAAGTATGTGTATATGCAGGTATAGATACCCAGCAATACTTCTGCCGTGCCAACGCTCATTTGTTTTAGTTTTTTTCGTTTGTATTTTTTTGGCCTATAATCAATTTGGAAACTATTTGATAAGAATATTTTATGTATTCAATGTTTTTCGTTAGTTTAGTTTTGTAGTTATGACAAATTCAATATTAAATCAAACTGTGCAACGAATAAGCTGCGAGTGACTGTATCTGCAAAAGTTTTGTTGTTGTATCATTTTCTTGTATGTAAAATATCAACAACAATGTTACAACTGTTGTACAGATTTAGCACGTACGACACATACAATAGCTGGGACATCCTTTTGAACATCCTTGCTAGTTAGCCAATTTGTTTCTGGTAAAGAATTATTGTGTATGCATTTCTAGCAATTTATTTATTACATACAAAAAACAGATGTTTCTAGTTCAAATGTAAGGTGTTGTGCCAAATTTTAAGGAAAGACAATTTTGTATGGGGCTATATCTAAATATAAGCCGATTCCCCTCAAATTAATAGCAAAGTTTTATTTGGTTCTGACAGCAATTGCAATATTACAAGAAAGGGTGGACAGACAGATGGGCATTGCTAAATCGTCTCAAGGAGTGATCGCTTCCTTTAAGGTGATACAAAAATTAGGTAATTTTCTAGAAGAACAAATGGCGCTGCTAACAATACCAATACAATTCTACTCACTAGTCTCCAGAGTTAATTTCACTCAACGTAAGATGTATATTTTAGACTTGTTTCTTCCCTTGCAAGTAAAAATTAGCGTAGATCATGCAATAATTATGCCGATTTTCCTTTACGGCATAGAGGTATATTCGGAAACTTCGGGTTTTATAATGAGGAAGGTGCGAATCGTGTTCAATCGCGTAATGCGGTATGTATTATATTCCGTTAAAATGCATCAGCGTGTATCGGCATATGTTAAGAGTTTTTTTTTGGTTGTAATTTTTCTGATTTTGTAAACATTAGAAACATGCTCCACTTTTACAAGTTATATTAAATGCAAACCCATCTGTATTTGGTTAAATTTTTTCAGATTTGGAAGATCTACAATCATTTTCATTTCATGTTAGAGTTATTCGAATATATAATAGCTTGTCAGTCTCGCTGAAATCATTTAATTATTCATGTCATACGCACAAGAAAAAACTTTACCATCTAAGTAATTTAAAATTTTCATATTATAAGTACTGCTATGATTAGTAGTCTCCTTTGAGCAGTTATTCGTGCTATCATTTCACAATATCCAGATTAAGCTGGTACTTTGTTCATAATCTCTGATTATTTTATATAAACTGTGCAATTCACTTATAAGAGTAGTCTTGTCTTGAGTAGAGTTAATTTTATTATTCATAATATAATATGGAAGTATTTTATAACCACATACGGCCTATTTGGCTCGGTTATTTTTTTGGAATAATAAATAAATAAAATAAATACCGGAACAAATGGATTGATAAATAAATATGAATAAGTAATAATCACCAAGGTTAAGATTAGCAAAGAACCTATCTTATGTTGTCGCAATAAAATCGCTCAAATACTCAAAACATGTATTGATTTCTTCATTTTAACATGATGCAATGTCATGCTGTCACATAGCAGACTTTGGGTTACGTTGGACTAAATGAAAGGTCCGACTTAGAAAAATGTATTTCTTTCGATACGATGGTAGATCTACTAATGTAAAACGTACAATCCCAAGCGTAAAGTGAGATAGTGCATAAATAAGGAACAAGCAAGTATGTCGGTACACTTTGTTCTGAAGCTTAGTCTTTGGTATTTACTGAACACCATGTGGAACCAGTGGCCCGTGTTCTAAAATAAAATTGAATTGAGTATTTAAAAAATAAAAATTTTATAAATGTGGGCAGCATTAAAAAGTTGATACAGCCGACGACACACAAATGCATCCATAGTTATGAACTGTATATCAATTCCATTCGATATTGAAGCAGAAAACAACTGTATGTTGTAAGAGTTTCCTTCTTTAATCTATTGTGTTGAAGGAACTATGTTCACCTTCTTAAAATAGTTGATTTTTTTTGTCCCTCTCATATCTTTAGCTGATGGTGTAACACATAATCTCTAATCAGCCGACCTTAATTACATTTGGGCGCTACCATGCTTCTTGCATCAGTCGGACAAGGTTCGATAAAGCCGGCCAAATGCCTAATTTTTAAAAGCAAAAAAAATTAAGAATTTTAAACCTTTTATAAATTATTATCACTTTTTTCTGGTATTTTCTCAATTGTGGAAAGGCTTGGATGATTATGTACATGCATATATACATACACACAAAGTTTTTGCAAATGGAATTGCATAAAAGCAGCAATTTACATTGGAAGCTATTTTCACGTGCAAAAACGTCTGGAGACCAAATAATGATAGTTGGTACCATTCATTCATTGTACATGTGCTGATAAAATGATGATTTGCTCATTTCTGATGGGTTACATACATCTCCAGTATTAAATGCTATGCACCCTCTCCTCCTACCCCGTAGGATTATGGTATAGAAAAAAGCAAGCACACAAGATACATGAAACCACCATTGCAACACCTCATCATCACAATGGTTGGCAACCCTACTGCCACACTACATACATTATTACAGCTCATTTTTTCTATTCGGATCAAAAATGAAAAAATTAACACATCTTTTGCAACTTACCTAAACTTTGTATTTTGCACAAAAAGTTGAATTGAACAAATAAACTTATTTATTAGAATACTTGTTTTAACTAATAGCAAAGTTTTGTTACGGTTCTTTTGTGTACAACTTTTTTTCTAATGACCAAAGCCGCCGCCTCGCTTTCTTTTTTGCTCTTGTAGTTCTTTGTGTGACGATGAAAAATCAATTTTTTTCCTTACTTACGTAGTTGTAGATTTTTTTTCTTCGTCTTGTAGGTCGTAGAACGAAAAAAGTATTTTATATTTTATATGTACGTTCTTCGTTTTTTGTTAAATATTTTATCAATAGTGCTACTATTATATCTACTAAATTTAAATAAATTATTAATACTAATTTATTTAAATAAAAATAATCTGTAGCAAAAAAGCGAGGAACGACGTTGGCTTTTAACACAAAACCAAAAACGCAGTGTTACCGTTGTGCCACTAAAGTAGCCATTTTGAGGGATGAAAAAAATGAAAAACTTGGCAGCACGCTTACATATAAAGTGAGTTGCCAGATGTTCGTAAAGCCTGAATCCTTTTTGCCGAAGTTTGCAATAAGCAGTGTTTACACATGCAGATTTATTATAGAACATGAAAGTAGCCTATGGCGAAAATTTACAAATTTAATCATTTAGGCGTATTCAGACAGACGCAAGACGCTTTGGTAGTCTCACATCTTCGAATAAAAACGAAAAATAAGTTTTTTGAGTTACCTGAAGGAGTGCTTAGACACATCAAATATTTGCGCAAAAGAACTGTTGAGTAAAATTTTTGTGTGACAAGGCTAGAAAGGCCAAAACACAATGCGTATGTTTTGCCCCACAAATACAAAATTGTATGCAAAGCGGCGTTTTTGTTATTTTTTGTGTTAAAATTGCTTTAAGGAACACGTGGCAACACATTTGATATGTAACCGTGCTGCCAAAATTTTCATTTTTCATCCCTCAAAATGGGTACTTTTTCGCCAAATAACGGGGTGACACCGAGAATACAAAAACCATATCAAATAGTGCTATTTGTTTTTTTTTTCTTATGTAAAGGGTGGGCCATTTAAAATTAGAATCGACTATAAAAAAGTAATGATAATTTCTTCAAATTTCTTTTTTATTGGAAAGGTTGAACTTTTTCATTTAATAATATGACTACCACGACTGGCTCGGTCGTTCCTCTTCCGATCAACCCATTGTTTCGCCTCACAAATTGACGCACAAACTGAACTGAAGGCCGATCTCTTCTCGATAATTTTCCATGTAAATTTCTTACAGTTTGCGTTAAAAAACTCACTATTTTGGAAGTATATTTTTAATATTTCCCAAGTTTGTTCGAGCGTATAGCGTTCCATTTTGCAAATATCAAACATAAACCTTAAAATAAAAATGAATGTTTTTCTACCTGTCAATGTAATCGGTAGTTCAAATTTAAAATTTTAAATGGCCCACTCTATACAACACAAATGAACAAACAAGACTTGGCGATAAGACGCCAGATTAAAATTTGATGCGATCTTTCAATTGTCGCTGCGACCTCATTCGAAAAATACAAATGTTTAAATCAATGAGCTTATATTACAGCTATTTCACACTGAGTCTTGTTATCGGGTTCGATTCTATTGTCACTTATGATTCGATTTCGCTTTCAAGCTGAATTTCGCTATCCCAGAAGAAAAATAAGAAACAGAATGTTGCTAGCAAAAATGTTCATTATGCACTTTTAACGGGGACAGCAAAATTCCGTTTCATTACAGTAATAGCATTCAATGCTTATCCTGTATTCGTAGAAAGATTTTCAGAATGATAAATTCCAATATTTTTAATTGTCTATATTATGCCTAAGAATTAAACTAGATTAGAACTCGAAGTAATAAGTTTTTTTATTTTTTAATCTAAAAAGAAACAGCAGCTTATAAATTATAGAGTAACATTTAATAACAGCATTTATTTACGACACGTATCATGTTCTAATGATTGGAAAAAATTTAATTCCTCCGTTTTGCAGTTGATACTAAAGCAAGCTAAATATAATAGAGATATTTGCATTACTTTGTATTCGTTGAGGCATCAACGTCCTTTTCTTTTAGTTTTAAGTTTTTCTCAAATTTTTCAAACTCCGTTTCAGTTACTTTATCTACCGCATCGAAAACTTGTTCCACACCCTGCACTTCGGGTATGTAGAATTGCAGCATATTCTCTACGCCATTCTTCAAGGTAACAATCGAGCTTGGACAAGAAGAGCAAGAACCTTGCATTTTCAATTTGACGATACCCTCTTCGAAACCCATAAATATAATATCGCCACCATCTTCTTGGACTGTAGGTCGGATACGACTATCCAAGAGTTCTTTGATCATCATGACGGTATCGTCATCTTCGTCGTTAATTTGCGTATCCGTATTTGGTTTTGCTTCATTCAATATGGGCAAGCCGCTGGAAAAGAAGTCCATGATAACAGCAAAAACTTCTGGTTTTATTATGCCCCATTCGGCTTCCTCTTCTTTGGATATTGTTATAAAGTCACCACCAAAAAACACAGAGCGGACTCCTTCAATACGGAACAGAAGTTTGGCTGTAACGAAGAAGAAATTAAAGCTTTACGACGCAATACTTAGAAAAAACGTCACTCACCCAAAGGACTGCAATAGGCCGCCGACACTGCAGGAAAATCATAAGTGTTTCCTTTGCCTAGTACATCTATACCGGGAAGAAATTTCAAACTGTCTGGATTTGGTGTATCTTGTGTCTGTATAAACATCGTTCGCTGGCATTGTTGCAAAGACTTCCAATTATCCCGTTCCAACAATCTGGATTGGGTTTTCAATTCTGTCTTCTTCCAACCATTGTGCATCAAGCTTCTCCTTTGGATAACATTGCTATAAATTTAAGTATTTCATGAGACAAATGCTGATTTCATGTGTATTTATCTTACCTGAGTGCCAATTTGTTAGCATTGTTAGAAATATTACGTGAATTTCTAATTGCGTTCCATATTATTTTAGACATTTCGTTTCGGTGTATTTCTTTATTATTGCAAAACTAACCTTACATTCATTGATGTAAACATTGACAAAGTTGTACTGCTAAGAACACTGAACATACTCTTATATAAGAAACAATAGGTCGGTTCCTTTAAGGCTGTTACGGAACTTTCACGAACAAATAATTTTACGTACCGGATTTTGTTTAAATCCCAAGTATAAAAAATCAATATACCGACAATAAATATGCTTTCGGCAAGAAAATATAAACAATTTATTTTTTTGTGTGTATTTTGATCGTACAGCCACATAATCAATCAGTTGTTTATTGTATGGTTGTAGAGTAGTTAATTTCTTTGGTACATGCTACAAAATATTATCATATTTCCCTCTGGTCTGACTTCTGATTCGATTTGAATACGAGAACATCTACTTTACCTTTTTCTGTTTCAAAATTTACTTTTCTAAATATTGATTTTAAATAAAGTAAAGTAAAGGGAAATGAACCAGAGATAAGTTTTATTTATTTTCATATGAAGTCACTTTACCATACAGTCCGTTAAATTTTAATGTATATCCAAAATTAGATCAAGCATACTTTACGGAACACAGCGAGTGTTTCCAGTCAATTTAAAAGCATAACAAATGATCTCACTGAACACTCCCCACTAAATGACATTTCATCGACATGCAAAAGTAAAATACAAAAATGTAAATAAAAACCATAGTTCAGAAGAAAATAATATTGTAAAAGAAAGAATCAATTACAACATAAATAAAGATGAGTGAACGTCAAACAGCAATGAGTGAAGACAAAAAGTATAGAATACAAGGTACGAGTACAAAATTAACCGATACAGGAACGACGATTACTTGTCGACCGCATGAACCAACAGATTACAAAACATTCTGCGTTCTTTTGCAGCGGCTGCCTTTCTTGGTTTAGTAGGTGGAATATCGGCATTATTTGGTTTCTCAAAAACTCTCGGAAACGCTAAAAAGTCAGAAGCAAAACTATTGGAAGAGGGTGGCAGAAAGACGGTATTGTTATTGGACGAAGGATCAGTTTTAGCTATGCGTGCTTTAGGTTGGGGTACACTATATGCTGTGCTGGGAACGGGGGCCTTCTGTTTTGGCGTGTGGAAATTATCGGGGGCAAATAATGTAAGTGAATTACGTCTTTGAAGTTCGATATAGATTTATATCTCGACTATTTACAGATGGAAGAGTTTCGCTTAAAGATGGGCCGAGCTCTGCCGAAAATCAGCAGTGATCAGCCTCCAACCAGCCGTACTGATTTCGAAAGCCTGACGGATTTAATGAAATATTTAGCAGCCTGGGGCAAGGAATAGGAATGAACAAATTTCAGCCATTATTTCTTAAAGTTTATATAGTTTACAAGTTCTTAGTTTAATATTTTAATTACAAAACTTCTGTTCTGTTCAAAGCGGCCAATTGGAGGATTTTTTATAATTTGCTAGATTTTCTACAAGTTTTGTCACCTTTACCACATTTACACGGTGTTCACACAAATCCACCAGATTATTGACCATTTCCATTAGCTCCGCATAGTCCAGTTCCAAAAATATATGAGCCTGTTGTCGAAACTCCACTGACTCTCGTATAAAACTCTGCAAGCACGGAGCGTTTTCCAAATACTTTCTTTTCTCCGGAGGCAATATCGACTTGTCTATCACGGGATGTTTCTGCTTGGACTGTTTAAGATCGATGTACGCATTGTGAAGTAGTGTTTTCCAGTCTTTCATTTCCTGATGGAGACGAGTCTCGTAGCTGAAAAGTAACATGCAGTCAAGTTTAGAATATTCAATCGTACTGAGGACAACTCACTCTTTAAATTCCACACTTTCGTGTTTTTCTTCGTGCTCAACTGCAAAGGAAGACAATTACTTTCGATTGTTAATTAATTAAATGAAACTTACAATTATCAAGTGTTATGTTGAACAAACTCTTTGTGTGGCAATTGGTAACATTTTGCGTTGTAATTGCATTTATTACTTCAGCATCCTGCTCCATGCTAGTTTCGGGTTCGGTATCAGTTAATATAGGTATGTTATCCATTTTTGCGAAATTTGTTAATTTAAACAATTAATAATTAATTTTCGATAGTCTCTGAAGGTAAGCGCTAATATTTTCAGTGATGCCAGATCTTTGTTGAGTTGATCAACATTTGCAAATGAGAGTATGTTCAGTGAGTTCTTTTGGCGTTCTACCAAATCAAAGTGCGTACCGCACAATGCACCCCTGATTATAGGCGAGATTACACTATAAGATTAATGGCACAACTCGATTTTTTATAATCTTGAAATATGGACAATTAAAAATCAACATAATTGTCCATTCAGATATACGCCCATAATTAACATTTTCCGGATTTTTTTTGATATTAGACCTGTTCGATTGGGCTTACTAGCTTCATTTTTGTATGGAATTTACTCGCTTAACAAGAAAGTAGCTTACTACTTTCTTAGCATTGCTGCCAGATTTTTCTTGTTAGTTCATTTAAGAAAACCCAATGGGTAACAATGTTGCCACCTTATCAAGTGTCTCCTTATCTCATACGCTAGTAAGCCCAATCGAACAGGCCTATTGAGTTTGACAGAAGAATTCTGCTTAAATTGAATTTTGGGTGCATATAACTTGAAACTAAAAAATAAAATAAATAAAAACAAAAGATTTCTAATTTTTGACTCTTAATTTATCGAGGAGGCGAAATCGGTCATAACTCCATTTCAAATTGCAAATTTGTATGGGATCTGACATTTAGCTGCGATTTGTCTAAAGTGGCCTTTAAGCGAGGCCTCCGCTATTGTTTATTTTTGGTTGCAGCTAGGCATGCCAAATGGGTATGAATTTCAAAAATCACAGGTTTCGGATTTGAAAATCGAAATGCCGGGAAATAAACATTTCATGGCAGACTGCTATTTTGTGAATTTGTTTACATTTTGATCAGGAAAGTTTGTCAGTATTGTCACAATTTTTCGTTTTTGTAATCCCGGGATTTCTGCGCAATAATTCCGGGATTCACTTGAAATCCCGCGATTTCGGTATTTGGAACTGGCATCACTAGTTGCAGCATTGCAACTTGTTGCTATGTTGTTGTTTGTTGTTTTTTGGTAAGGTTTATTTGATTCGGTGATTTGGGTACGTTTGTTAGTCTTGGCCGTGTATCAACATTCGAAGCATACGAAATAATTGAAATAATTATAATACATTATTTTTTATTGTGATAATTAAGCGCGGATCCGGGAAATGCAAAAAATATCAAAACAATTTCAGACACAATTTATTTTTCTTCTTCAGAGACGAAGAACCTTTGAAGAATGAAAAAAGTCCATCGAGTTAGTGCGTAAGCGTTCTTATTAGAATTTTTCGCAAATATCAACAAGTGCGCGAGTGTCTCATACCAGAAAAAGTTACGGTTAAAAGATCTTCGCAGCATCGCGTTCCCGGCCGAAGTCTGTCCACCAAAACAAAAAACTACCTAATACGGATATTACATTTTTACCACGGCTGGAACGTGCAATAAGGTAAGTTGCATTCACTTACTATATTTTTTGTAATTGCAGCAACAGTATACCAACGGCGACGACAACGTTTTGCTGTTTGTTTTGCTATCATGTTCGTTGTTTGCCTTCCTTTTTCTAAAATGACATCAAATAGTATTTCGGGCATATTGTGAGTCATAAAAGTTTACGTACAGATACGATTTTTATACCCTCACTCTACAGAGTACTAGGCTATATGTGTCAGTTAGAATGATAGTCGTCCGCTATCCGTCCACACTTTATCCGTTCTGAGATATGCAATGGTTTATGTTTGAGTCAATTGAAAAATACTTTCCCATCTAACCACAAAATGTTTTTCTTAGAATATCCTACTACTATATCGAACAGAGGATGAACTGACTTAGACCACTTTCATACTTCTCAAAATTAAAAAAAAATAAACAAAAACAATTTTTAATTTTATTCACAAAAGTAATATTTCCTTACCAAAAATTAAAAAAAAAAAAAAAACAAAAAAAAATATAAATATTTACAGGTTGTTCATCTTTATACTTATATTGAAATTATTATTTACTTTTCACATAATTTCATTTTATATGTTATTCAAATTAGCTAAATCACTTAAAGTGGACTTTATACATAAATAGGAAATGTTTGTTTACATCACCACCATCATCTATTCAAAATTTGCACATGGGAATGAATATTTTTCCCAAACTTAGTTCGAAGTTCGAAGATGGGTGAAATTACCACGCTCCTTCTGATATCTCCCACACAATCATTCCATAGTCCTATGTTACAATTAAAACGGATATAACTGACAAACGGATATTCAGAAGAATATATTGAATATTTTGATAATATGGAGGTGTTTGCCAAATTACTTGATCGAATGTATTACATTCAAAATCAATGAATCGATCACTAATAAACAACACAAAAACTAATAATCCATAAATGTTATCAGGTTTTGACCAATGTTCTATAAATGTGGAAGCTGGGCCTATGTGTGACGAATATTCTTCACCGCCCACACAAATAATTCCGCCCTGAAATTAAAGTGTCGTAGAAATAAAGTCGGTTAACGCGACTGAAACTTACTTATTTGTTTTCATATCTACAAATCTCAAAGTGAAATATTTAAGTTTATTTTAAAATTTGGTATGATATTCGAGGCTTCAAGATCTGAATATATTTTTGGAAAGAGGACCTCAAAATATGAAATAACTGGTCTACATATTATCGGAGGTTAAAGGTTGCAAAATTGAAAAAAAAAGATTTTTTTGTGTAGAATGTAGTCTAAAATTAAAAAATAAAATAGATTTTTTTCTATAACTCTCTTAGTTATTGAAATTGTCAATTAAGAAAAATAAATTATTTATATAATAACTATTTTTGATATTCAATTTTTTGTAATTTAAAATTATTTAAATTAAGAAAAAATGGAATAAAAACAAAAAATTAAATAATTTTTTTCTATAACTATCTTAGTTATCGAAATTGTAAGTTAAAAATCTTAAATTTTTTTAAAATAAAAATACATACAATTTTTATAGAATTTCCACAATTCTTGTAATTTAAAATTATTCAAATTAAGAAAAAGGAAAAAAAAAAAAACAAAAAATAAAATAATTTTTTCGATAACTATCTATCTTATTGTAAATTAAAAATCTTAAAAAATTTTACATAAAAATACATACAAATTTTATAGAATTTCCACAATTCTGAAATTAAAGTGTCTTATAAATAAAGTCAGTTTAACCGACTGAAGCTTACTTATTTGTTTTCATATCTATGTGAAATATTTTACTTTTAAAATTTGGTATAATATTCGAGGCTCCAAGATCTGAATATATTTTTGGAAAGAGGACCTCAAAATATGAAATAACTGGTCTACATATTATCGGAAGTTAAAGGTTGCGAAATGAAAAAAAAATTGTAAAATGCAGTCAAAAATTAAAAAATAAAATAATTTTTTTTCTATAACTATTTTAGTTATCGAAATTGTGAATTAAGAGAAATAATTTTTTTTTGTTATTCAATTTCTTTGTAATTTGAAATTATTCAAATTAAGAAAAAAATGTCTACATATTATCGGAGGTTAACGTTTGGAAAATTAAAAAATAGATTTTTATGAAGGGTGATTTTTTAGCTATTATCTTTTTGGCAACATTGGTTTAAACAGCTGTTTTGTTTCACTGTCAAACATCTTCAGTTTGGTCTATAATTTAACCATGAATCGTCTTACAAACGAACAACGCTTGCAAATTATTGAATTTTATTATCAAAATGCGTGCTCTGTTAAGAAAGTTCATCGTGAGCTTTCATTTTATGATCAGTTTAATCGACCCACTGAAGCGGCTATTCGGGCTATTGTGACTAAATTTGGCACCAAATTTACATTGTTGGACATTAAACCACCAACACGCTTACGTAGAGTGCGAACTGAAGAAAATATCGCAGTTGTATCGGCCAGTGTTAATGATGACCATCAATTATCGATTCGTCGCCGTTCGCAGCAATTGGACTTTGTTACTCAAAAACGTGGAAATGCCAAAAGTGGATGGACCATTTGAGGCGCAGTCAAGGTCAACATTTGCATGAAATAATCTTCAAACATTAAATTATAAGGACCGTACTATCGATTCAAATAAAGATTTCATGCATTTTTCTGAATTTTATGTGTTTTTTTTTTTGAAAAACTTTCCTATAGCTTTTAAAAAATCACCCTTTATAAAATAGGGTCAAGAGAAAAAAATAATTTTTTTCGATAACTATCTTATCAATAATTATAAAATAAAATAATTCTTTTCTATAATTATTTTAGTTATCGAAATTGTGAATTAAGAAAAATATTTTTTTATATAAAATTTATTTTTGTTATTCAATTTCTTTGTAATTTAAAATTATTCAAATTAAGAAAAAGTGGTCTACATATTATCGGAGGTTAACGTTTGGAAAATAAAAAATAGAATTTTGTATGTAAAATATGGCCAAAAGAAAAAAAATATTTTTTTTTCGATAACTATCTTAGTTATCGAAATTGTAAATTAAAAATCTTATAAAATTTTTAAATAAAAATACATACAATTTTTATAGAATTTCCACAATCCTGAAATTAAAGTGTCTTATAAATAAAATCGGTTTAACCGACTGAAGCTTACTTATTTGTTTTCATATCTACGTGAAATATTTAAGTTTTAAAATTTGGTATAATATTCGAGGCTCCAATATTTGAATATAAGAAATAACTGGTCTACATATTATCGGAGGTTAAAGGTTGGGAAATTGAAAACAAAAGATTTTTTTTTGGAAAATGTAGTCAAAAATTAAAAAAAAATATTTTTTTTCTATGACTATTTTAGTTATCGAAATTGTGAATTAAGAAAAATAAATCTATATATATAAAAGAGTTGCGTTACTGATTGACTGGCTGACTTATCATTGACCAGGCCCCAGAACAAACGGTTGAAGCCAGGGTCATGAAATTTCCAGGGTAGTTACGAAATATGACGTAGACGTCGACTAAGAAAGGGTTTTACAAAATTCGTACTTTTAGGGGGTGAAGTGGGACAAAAACGGATAAACATCGAACCTTCGTCCTGATTAAACGGCAGTAGCTAGAAACATGAAATTCGGTGTATTCCTTGCAATGGCCATGCAGACGAGCTACAAATAGGGATTTTTCGAAATTTGTACTTTTAAGGGAGGAAAGAGACAAAAAGGGATAAAAATGGCCAATTTCAGAATTGCAGCTAGAATCGTGAAATTTGGTATGTAAATTTCTCTGACCATGTAGAAGCGCGTTAAAATTGTTTTTTTTTCCAAATTTGTACTTTTAAGGTTTGCGAGGGACAAAAAGGGATGAAAATGGTACTAATTTAAGTATCACTCTCATCACATAGAAGCGGAATTTAAATGCATTTTGTACTTTTAAGGGTTGCGCGGGACAAAAAGGGTTAAAATGGTACCAACTAAAGTATTGCAGCTAGAATCTTGAAATTTGGTATGTAAGTTCTTCTGAAGATGTAGAAGCGCAGTAAAATTGGATTTTTCGAAATTTGTACTCATAAGAAGTGAGCGGGACAAAAAGGGATAAAAATGATACCAACTAAAGTATTGCAGCTAGAAAGTTGAAATTTGATGTGTAAGTTCTTCTGATCCTGTAGAAGCGCAGTAAAATTGGATTTTTCGAAATTTATAGTTATAAAAGGTTAGCGGGACAAAAATGGATAAAAATGGTACCAACTAAAGTATTGCTACTATAGTCGTGAAATTTGGAGTGTAAATACCTCTGACAACGTAGACTTGAAACATAAATGGATTTTTCGAAATTTGTACTTTTAAGGGGAGAGCGGGACCAAAGCGGATAAAAATGGTACCAACTTTAGGATTACAGCTACAATCTTGAAATTTAGTATGTGAATTCCTCTGACCATGTAAAGCGCCATCAAAATGTACTATTTTTCGAATAAAAGTCTCTGCGGTTGTAATTTTTTGTTAAAAACTGGGTAGAAATGATAAAAATATATATACGAAGGGAGTTCAACTAAAACAGTGCACATCGACAAGCTCATTCCTATGACTGTATATGAGTGCTATGTTTCCAATTTAGTGTTTTAGAAAAGAAAATTAAACAAATACTATCCTAAAACCGAGACGGATAAAACTAATAACAAATACCTGGCTTTTCGAGTGCGAAGTAGCGGGTACTGCTAGTTTTTTATAAAGAGTGATTTTTTTGAGGTTAGGATTTTCATGCATTAGTATTTGACAGATCACGTGGGATTTCAGACATGGTGTCAAAGAGAAAGATGCTCAGTATGCTTTGACATTTCATCATGAATCGTCTTACAAACGAACAACGCTTGCAAATTATTGAATTTTATTATCAAAATGCGTGCTCTGTTAAGAAAGTTCATTGCGCGCTTCCATTTTATGGTCAGTTTAATCGACCCACTGAAGCGGCTATTCGGGCTATTGTGACTAAATTTCGCACCAAATTTACATTGTTGGACATTAAACCACCAACACGCTTACGTAGAGTGCGAACTGAAGAAAATATCGCAGCTGTATCGGCCAGTGTTAATGATGACCACCAATTTTCGATTCGTCGCCGTTCGCACCAATTGGGTCTCTGTTACTCAAAAACGTGGAAATGCCAAAATTGGACTAAGCGGATGGACCACCTAAGACGCAGCCGCGGTCAACATTTAAATGAAATTATCTTCAAAAAGTAAATGTCATGGACCAATCTAACGTTTCCAATAAAGAACCGATGAGATTTTGCAAATTTTATGCGTTTTTTTAAAAAAAAAAGTTATCAAGCTCTTAAAAAATCACCCTTTATAATAATTATTTTTGTTATTCAATTTCTTTGTAATTTAAAATTATTCAAATTAAGAAAAAAATGGTCTACATATTATCGGAGGTTAAAGTTTGGAAAATTAAAAAAAAATATATATAAAATATGGTCAAAAGAAAAAAAATCAAAAAATAAAATAAAATTTTTCGGTAACTGTCTTATCGAAATTGTAAATTAAAAAATCGACTTTTATATAATAATTATTTTTGTTATTCAATATCTATGTAATTTAAAATTTTTATAGAATTTCCACAATCGATAACTATGGAAGCTATCGACAACTAAGGCAGTTATCGGTAACTAAAAATTTTGGAAAATCGATTTTTTAACATCCGATTACTCGATAACTAAGCGAGATATCGACATTTTGTAGTTTTTGTATGGGAGCCCCATTAAGCTCATGCATTTTTTCCGGACATCACAAAAAAGGGGATTCTAGCGTATCAAAATTGAATTCCTAAATGGGAGTACGTCTTACATTTAACCCCTCTGGGGACGACTCCGAGCCAGTTTTGGGGCTGTTTATGTGTTTTTACCCCCTTTCCCTCCCCCTTGTCTCTGATGAGCGCCCACTTGCACCCGCTCTAAATCGAACACCTAAAATTCCCACACATCACTATCCCACTCCTATTGACGACATAGTTTGAACTAAATTAAAGGTCTTCAGTATGTAGTGTGTGTGACTTAATAAGTCCAATTTTGCGTTATTATGGTCTTCTTGCAAATAATCGCTGTGTATTTGTTGTACATCTGAGCTTTGCTGTAGTATTTATTTTCTGCAGGCGTCTACACGTTTATTTTCCACAAAAAAACTGAAAAATATTGTATTAAATATCATTAGAATTCAGGTTAGTGAATAAAGCCAATAACACATAAATGCGGGTCATATGAAATAAGATACCTTTTAGTTGAATTGTAGCTGTCGAAAAACATTGTTCTACAAATACCTTATATGGGACATTCCAGAAAGTAGGGTAGACTTAATGAGAGCTAAAATTTGACTTGGAGCAACATGTTAAGTGAAATATTTTATAAGTTTATTTGTTAAATATAAATTTTACCCAATTGGATTGGGAACACTTTTTTTAAAACCCCATAAAAATAGAAAATACTATTTTCTTTCATTTCTAGCAAAGAAGAATCGAAAAAATCTATGGATAAATCAGAAGTTATAAACTAAAAAAATTTAATTTAATTTAATAAATTATCACATATTTTTTTTGGTTTTCAAATAACTTCTACATTTATTTGTTGATTTTCTTCAAAAGGCTTTGTTTTCTTCGTTAGCCTGCCAGCAAATCCGCTATTTAAAAAAGAATCAAATAAAAATATGATTTTTTAAGGTTCACATACGTCTACAAAGATGGCCATACCTTATACATTTATCCAGAGATATTAAAAACTGTGCTATTTCCTTGTCAGCCAGCTATCTAGGCTATTAAAAATAGAATTGAATAGTTCCTTCTATTTTTATGTTATTTTTCATATCAACGAGAAAAAATATAAAAACCTAATTTGTCTCAATATTTGGTGGTAACGACATTAAAGAAAGAAGAAAAAATTGATTTTTTAATTTTCGATAGTTATCGAAAATTTATATTTTTATTTTTTCCGTTTTTACAAAAAATCGCTTATTTCCAATTTTTCCAAACATTAACGACGGCTAACTCGACAACTAAGTGAATTATCGATAAGATGTTTATCGATTTTTTCGACAGTTATCGAAAATTTATATTTTTATTTTTCCGTTTTTTCATTTCGACCGCATTTTACAAAAAAAGATTTTTTTCCGTTTTTTCCAAACTTAAACGACCGGTAACTCGATAACTAAGTGACTTATCGATAAGATGTTTATCGTTTTTTTTTCTTATTTTGAGGACCTCTTTCCAACTCTTGCCTCGCCAGATTGACAAGAACATTGGTAACAATGAGAATTACTTTGTTTGTATTCAGCAAAAACTTGCATTACCAAGTAATAGAGTTTCATTACCTTCACGATTATTTCAAGCTAATAAGTAATGACTTACTAATAACGACTTATAGAAGAAGCTATTGGTAATGAGAATGCATTCATAAAAGCTCATATATTGCCTTCAAAATTATCTATAACTCGACTAATCGATTAATCGACTTTGGGTAGGAAATAGTCGAAGAGTCGAAATCGACTTTACCATTGCCAAAAAAAGACGACTTCTGTTTTCGACTTTGTGCGTCAATCATTTTAAGTATAGTATTAATATAATAGAGTATAGTAGAGACTATAGTATTTCCAAAAAAAAGTTAAAAAAGTTAAGTTATTCGTCTCTGTTTTTTGATATTTATTTGATTTTCTTTTGGTGGATACAGACAAATATAAAATAGTAATTTGGAAACCTCCTATTAGATAGCACTCATATACAGTCAAAGGAATATGCTGCAATACTTTAGTTGGTATATTTTTATCCTTTTTGTGCGGTTCACCCCTTAAAAGTACAAAAATTCATTTAAATAAAATTTCGAAAAATCCATTTTGATTGTGCTTAGGGTTTGCATCCCGGGATTTCCCGCGGGAAAATTCCCGGGAATTCGCACATTTTTCATTTCCCGTGTCCCGGGAAATTCGTGCGGGAATCCCGCGGGAATTCAGTAGAAAATTTTACATATTTCTTCGCATATTTTTTTCCATCATTTCCACAATAATATTAAAAATGTTGTATAAAAATTTAGATCACATAGCTTTTAATCAGGTATATAGTATATATATAATATAGCAGCTAGTTGACAAAATATTTTTAAGCTGCGTTCGGATATAGACTCGAAATCCACTTTTACGTATGAAAAATATTGAAATCAGGGAAAAATAGTTTTTGGGAAGCTACAGGACAAAGAACAAACATTTCATTTAATGTTCTACTCACTATTAATGTTCGTTCGATCGTTCTCCGTAGCGTCCACATTTTCCAATAAAATTAGAAATATCTGATCTTTAATTAACTTTCAAACTTGAAAATATGTTTGAATTGATCTCACATTGCGCTTTATTGTATGAATTCTGAACAGGTTCGTTGTGTAATATATATTTATTTTACTTTAATAAAATGTGAATGTTTCATTGGAAAATATAAGCTTAACTCATGGTAAACAGTATGTTGACGATTTCCCGTGCTGTCCCGGGATCCCGGGTAAATTGAAAAAATAATTCCCGTTTCCCGGGAAATAAAAAGTACAGGAAAATGCAAACCCTAATTGTGCTTCTACATGCTCAGAAGAATTTACATGCCGAATTTCACGATTCTAGCTGTAATACTTAAGTTGGTACCATTTTTATTCCTTTTTGTCCCGCTCGCCCCCTAAATTTCGAAAAATCCATTTATATTGCAAGTCTACGTTGTCAGAGGAATTTACACTCCAAATTTCACAAATATAGCTGCAATACTTAAATTGGTACCATTTTTGTCCCGCGCAACCCTATAAGAACAAATTTCAAAAAGTCAATTTAGTTTTGCGCTTCTATGTTGTCAGAGGAATTTACCCACCAAAATTCAAAACTATAGCTGCAGTGCTTAAATTGGTACCATTTTAAAGGTACAAATTTCGAAAAATCCAATTTTACTGCGCTTCTACATGGTCAGAGGAATTTACATATCAAAATTCACGATTACGGCTGCAATACTTTAGTTGGTACCATTTGTTATCCCTTTTTGTGCCTTAAAAGTAAAAAAATGCATTTGTATTGCGCTTCTATATGGTGAGAGGAATTCACATACCAAATTTCACAATTCTAGCTATAATAATTTATTTGGTACCATTTTTATCCCGCTCACCCCTTATAAGAAAAAATTTCGAAAAATCCATTTTGATTGTGCTTCTACATGCTCAGAGGAATGTACACACCGAATTTCACGATTCTAGCTGTAATACTTAAGTTGGCATCTTTTTTATCTCTTTTTGTCCCGCTAACCCTTTATAAGTACAAAATTTGGAAAAGTCAATTTAAATTTGCGCTTTTACGTTGTCAGAGGAATTTACACACCAATTTCCACGACTGTAGTTGCAATACTTTTGTTGGTACCATGTTTATCCATTTTTGTCCCGCTCACTCCTTATAAGTAAAAATTTCGAAAAAAATCCATTAAATTACGCTTCTACGTTGTCAAAGGAATTTACTTAAATTAGTACCATTTTTATCCCTTTTGGTCCCTCGCAACCCTTAAAAGAAAAAATTTTGAAAAATCCAATTTTAAATCCAATTAAAAACACCCTTTACATTGTCAGAGGAATTTACATAGCAAATTTCACGATTGTAGCTGTAATACTTTAGTTGGTACCATTTTTATCCTTTTTTGTCCCGCTCACCCCATCCATTTATGTTGCAAGTCTACGTTGTCAGAGAAATTTCGAAAAATCCTTATTTGTAGCTCGTATGCATTGCAAGGGACACACCGAATTTCATGTTTCTAGCTACTGCCATTTAGTTAGGACGGAGGTTCGATGTTTATCCCTTTTTGTCCCATTCACAATTTCCGCTGTGTTCTATTTTGGATAAGTAAACGAAAAAAGGCGTATTATTGCCAATTTTTAAGTATTATAATCCGAAATGGTCTAAAATTGCTCAAATGACATAGCAGATATTTCAAAGTGCTGCCCGTCGCTGAAAAGATGGACATGAAAAATCTATACCAAAAATGGCTGTCGCCGAGTTTATTTTTTCATCAAGTCAATACACCAAAATCAATGATAACAAGTAAAAACGGCGTTAAGTTCGGCCGTGCCGAACTTTATATACCCTCCACCATGGAAGGCACTCCACAGAGGTTGTCGGTTTCGTAGAAGTGCAGCAATATTACAGGAAAATGTAAATTTTGTATTATAGCCAAACAAATACAAATATTGAAAAAATAATTATATAAATAAATATAATATTTTAATTATATCAAACCATTATCTATTTCAAATCACAAAATAAATATTCTTATATTTATATTTTCAAAAAGCTTAAATACCATAAATATTGGAATATAGTGGTTGCTACAGTTGATTGTACTTCCATTCTATTTTAATTGCAAAAGTACAAATTTTGAAAATCCATTATCAGACGTACATTGTACAAAATAACCTAACTTCATGATTCAATCAATTTTTGCCGTAAAAGAAAAAGTACGAATTTTGAAAAAAAAAATTATTTTGCGTGTCTATGTAGTCCAGCTGCGCCCATTTGGTTGGTACCATTTTTACCCCCTTGACATTTCTACGCAATTAGAATTTCATCATTCTAGCTGTAGTTGTTTAGTTGGTACTATTTTTATCCCTCTGTACCATTGTAACCCTTGAAAGTACGAATTTCGAAAAATCCGTTTATTTTTCATGTCTACGTAGTCAAAGGAATGTATACTCCGAATTTCATGACTCTAGCTGCGGTCAATTGGTTGGTACTATTTTTATCCCCTTTTTCTATTTTGACCCCAAAAAGTACGAATTTCGAAAAATCAGTTTATTTTCCGTGTCTACACAGTCAGAGGAATGTATACTCCGAATTTCATGACTCTAGCTACGGCCATTTGATTGGTACTATTGTTATCCCCTTTTTTCAGTTTAACTCCAAAAAGTACGATTTTTAAAAAATCCGTGTATTTTACTTGTCTATGCAATCAGAATTCGAATTTCATTATTCTAGGTACAGCCGTTTGGTTGGTACCATTTTTATCCCTCTATTCCCATTTTACCCCTTAAAAGTACGAATTTGGAAAAAATTCTTTTATCTTATGTATCTACTCAATTAAAGGAATGTACACATTGTTTCTAGCTGTTGTCGTTTAATATGTACCATTTTTATCCCTTTTTGCCCCATTTCACCCCCTACAAATAAGAATCACTATATGGTTCACGTTTTTGCTGTAGGGGGAATGCGCATACCAAATATCAAACAAATATAAACAGATATATTCAAAAGACATGCTGAAATACGCTAAAATATTAAGGATTATTATGGGTATTTTAGTCCTTGTGAGGGAAAAATTTTTCCCTCTGGGCCGATTTCGCCCCATTTCAATCCCAACCGATCTACGACTATAAGACGCATTTATGGAAAATTTAAACGTTCTAACTCCTTTCGTTTAGATGCTAGCGAGCTTCCAACAGACGGACAGACGGACGGACGGACAAGGCTAGATCGTCTTAGAATTTTATGACGATCAAGAATATATATACTTTATAGGGTCTCAGGTCGATATTTCAAGGTGTTACAAACGGAATGACAAAGTTTGTATACCCCCATCGTGGAGGTGGAGGGTATAAAAAGTACTCTATTTAGTCACTATTAGAAATTGCAGTAACGCATTACAAAAAGCTTTTTTTCTAGTTTAGAATATGGAGTTAAGTGTCACTACAGAGTCGCGGGGGCAATGTACGAGTGCATCGCCAGATAAAACCGACCGTTTGTTTGACTTTTCGAACACTTCATCACTTCATCTCATCAATGAGTCACGTTACACGACGCGAGTATATTTTCTATTATGGTGGTCTGATGTGTATGTACTTTCATTGATTTTATTACCATTTTCAAATTGATTTTACTTTCGTGGTGACATAAACACGGTTTCACTACCAATTCGAAAGTGCTTTAGAATGTTTAGACTTTTTGTTTTGGTATTGCTATAGAATTTTTAATTTTTGTTTTTGTTTTATATTAGTATATAATTCTTTTGGGTATGATGGATGGATGACCTTGAAAAAGTTTGCTAACATTTCAGCAAATACTGCAGAATATACACAGATCTAGATATAGAAGAGACCACAAACAGAATAAGCATGCTCGCCGCTTGTTTCGTTTGCATGCGATTAGATTTTTCTGTTTGTCGATAGATTTTTTTGTTTGTTTTGTGTTTAGAAATTCACATTTCAAATAAGCAGCACCTTTTTGGGGGGAAATGAAAATGCATTATTAACGAAGTGTTGAAAGATAAACACATCAATTTTTTGTCTATTTTTAGCTATTGTGCTATTATCTGTTGGCAAACAATGTTGCCATATGTGATGTGGGAATATTACACTAGGCTACAAAGTGGTAAATATTTTTTTGCTGGAAACGAATTGGAAAACTACTATTTTCAATTATTTAGTTTTTAACATGGGAACAATATGCAATATGTGGCAAAATATCCGAGGCCCTAGGATCTCACCATATTTGTTGGGAAATAGGACTTCAAAAGGACTTCGCTTAGTTATCGGACGTTACATTTTGGAAAAATAAAAAATAAAGATTTCTTGCAAAATAAGGTCAACATGAAAATCAATATCGATAGTTATAAAAATTCAAAAAATCGATTTTTTTATTATTTTCTGTAAATTGCGAAAAAATGATAATTGTCGAATCAAAGACGCATCATCGTCTAAAACTAATTATAAAAATTCACGGGAACAGAACAGAGTATGTATCCGAAGCCCCAAGATCCGATTATATTTTTGGATAGAGGAGCTCAAAATAAGAAAAAAACTAATTTGTCGCCTGTATATCTTGCTTAGTTATGGAGTTATCGGTCGTTACAGTTTCCAATGGACTTTAAATCGAAAATTAGAAGAAAAAAATCGAAAAAAGGCATTCGATAACTTTTTAGTTATCGAAAACTTCCATAGTTATCGATTGTGGAAATTCAATAAACAAATGTGCATTATTATTATTTTTTTTCAACTTTATTTGCAATATAGTTTACAATAATAAGCAAATTTGATAACTTAAATTAATAAAAATTACATGTAAATGTAATTACTACCCAAAATTTAAAAAAATTAATTTTTCAATTCTTTTACTATTTTTGGTAATTTGCAAACAATTTTAAATGGTCAAAATAAGAAACAAATGGTTGTTATAAATTTCTTGCTTAGTTTTCGAGTTATTAGACGTTATTTCCAATGTACTCAAAATCGAAAATTAGAAGAAAAATATCGAAAAACATTCGATAAGTTTTTAGTTGTCGATAACTGCCTAGTAATAGAGAACTTCCATAGTTACCGATTGCGGAAATTAAAAAAAAAAATCATGTCTTTTAAAATAATTTATGTTATGTTTTTAAAATAATTTTGAAATTTTTAAAGAAACCTTATTAAAAAGTTGGAGAGAGATCTTAAAAATAAAGGAAAAAATTGGTCGGCATGTTATCAATATCTTGCTTAGTTATAGGACGTTACAGTTTGAAAAAATAGTTTTTCTTGTTTTAAATGGACTTAAATCGAAAATTTTAAGAAAAGAAATCGAAAAAAACCGATTCGATATTTTTGTAGTTACCGGTAACTGTCTTAATAATCGATAACTTCCATAGTAGTATCTTGCTTAGTTATCGGACGTTACAGTTTGAAATCGAAAATTTTAAGAACAAAAAAATCGAAAAAAACATTCGATATTTTTTTAGTCTTAATAATCGATAACTTCCTAGTTATTGATTGTGAAAATTCAATAAAAATTATAATTTAAGCAAAAATTAAAATTACAAATTTCTTCTCTCACCTTTTTCGGCCAGTTGTCGGCAAATTTAACATAACATTTTTCGTTTATTAGTTTTAAATTCAAAAATATTTTTTTTTTCGATTTTTCCAAAATTGGCAGTTATCGACATTTTTTCCTCTTTTTTATATTTTGATCTATTTTTTTTTTTTTGATTTTCCCAAAATGTTACGTCCGATAACTCGATATCTAAGTTATCGATCAATTTTTTTCTTATTTTTAGTTCGTTTTAAATGGGCTTAAAATCGAAAATTAGAAAAAAATCAAAAAAACGTAAACTTCCTTATCGATTGTGGAAATTCAATAAAAATGACGTGTACTATTATTTAAAGTAAAATTTAAAATTACAAATTTCTCTAGGGTGAGCCACCATTTGTCGACAAATTAAACTTCACCTATTTTTTTGCATTTTAGAAATGAGCTAAAAATAATAAAAAAAGCTATTTTTTAGTGTTTTCGTTTGTATTTTTTTTGGTCTGTAATCAATATTTGATTTGAACTAGGATATTGTCAATCAAAGAATCATTTTTTTTTAAATTGTCAATTTCGAAAGCTATCGAATATTTTTATAATTTTGTATATAATTTTTGTATTATAATTTAACATCCGTTAACTGCCTTAATAATCGATAACTTCCATAGTTATCAACAACTTCCATTGTAATCGATTGTGGAAATTCAATAAAAATTATGTGTTTTATTATTTAAAGGAAAATTTAAAATTACAATTGGGCCACCATTTTATTGAATATTTTTATTCTTTTTTTATTTTAACCTCAAAAGTGTTCTTTTTCTTTTTTTCCAAATCCTTTTTCATAAATAATGGGAATGTTAGATCTTTCGAATAAACCAATAATATGCCAAAGATTTTTTTATTTTTATAAACGAATCTTCGATTTGGACCACCCTTTACATACGAAATACAATAAACTAAAGTCTTAAAAACCACTTCAGCCGATAATGGTGTCGTGGCAACAACAACCACCAATCTATCGGCCACTATAGGAGGAGGCGGAGTAGGCAGCAACAGCTGATCGGCTACAATTTTAAATATAATAAACAATATAAATATACTGCTGAGATAGACGTTCAAGTTCTGCCTGTTGTTGTTGTTGCTGTTTCCTTGACCATAGCCTAGAATAAATGCAAATGCAGCACACAAAAATACACCCCATACACCTCCAAATCGCTATCGCTGGCCGAGTGTTATGATTACGGACAGACGACCGTTCTATCGGTGCCTCTATTGTGTTTGCCGCTGTCGGAAGTTTGTTGTTTTCGTATTTGGGTTTTAGCACATGCTGTTGGTGTTTTTTTTATATTTTTTGTGATGGAGATAAAATATAAAAACGACTAATATCAACAATAAATATTGAAAAACAAATAAATGATAGACTTATCATTAGGCCCCAAGAAGCCGATGAACGCATGAGGATCGAAATGAAGAAAAAAAAATAACAAGTGAAAAGGTTTCAGTCGAGAGAATTTGAATCATGTATGCCCTCAAAAAAATTCTTTTTTTTTTAATAATACCTCAAGTGTATTCAAAAAGGCAGTAATCTTCTAAAAAGTTTGCTAAGTGTAAATTTCGAAGGTCCATTTATCTTTCGCGTTCACAGTGGAATGTATACACCTAATTATACTATTCTAGCTACAGCCATTTGCTTGCTGCCAGTTTGAATCGAGTTTCATGATTTAAGATACAGCTTTGTACCATTTTCAACCCCTTTCGCAATGTTTTATCTAAAAATACAAATTTCAAAAATGCTTTCACACCGAATGTCTCACACTTCTTTAAAAACACTTTGTTTTCTGTCCAAGAAAACAAAAACAAATGATCTCGAATCTGAGTAAGAGTTACAACAAAAACTTAATTCTTTTCTCTATATTCAGAACCATTTCAAATTTACCCCTTTCAAAATAAAAAATAAATAAACTTTAACTTTTTAAGGAGGGAAATTGAAACAGCTGTAAATGCTGAGATCATAGAGATAGAAGCATTAAATTTTAAGTGTTTTAAACAGATATTAATCTCTTTCATTTGATGCCCATAACGCCTTTATAAGAATCGGAAAAGCACGAAAATAACATATTAAAACACATATATAAACATATATGTACGCAAAGTGGGCGTTATCGTTATGCGATCACGCCCATTTTTGGAAATATAGGGTGTTTTTTATTGAGGTATAGAACTTCGAATTGAAATAAAACACAAGAAAATCGTTTAAATGTCCATCAATTTGGCTTTATTGGAAGGATAATTTTATGCCATTAATGTTTAAATATGATTTCGGGCATGTGGCCGCCGCGGCTGGCTCGAATATAGCCAATTCTACAGGTCCAATTTTCAACCACTTTCTCCAATTGCTGTGCAGCTCCAATTGCTGTGCACGGTGGCGAATCGATTCATTCGGGTCCTCTTCAACACTTTGCTCTACAGCGGCAATTGTTTCTTCGGTGCGCACTGTTCGACGTCTCTGCGGATGCGTATTATCACATAGAGTAAACGTAGTGCGAAAACGATCCATGGTTAACCGAATTAATTGCTCTGATGGACGATTATGTCGACCATAAAATGGTGAACTTCGCGAACTGAACCATTACTTTCGAAATAAATTTGCACGATTTGCAAGCGTTGTTCTTTTGTCAACCTGTTCATGATGAAATGGCAAACCAAACTAAATATTAATCACTTGACAGCTGACAAAATGGCCGCCAGTTAAAAAAGTGATGCCAACTTAAAGTTCTATACCCCAATAAAAAACACCCTTTACAATATTATTATTATGTTAATATGTTTTGAAAGTTTGTGTATATGTATATTCTTCTCATAAAAATATTTTATACGTATTTTTGGAAAAAAAATGAAAAATTGTTTTCACGAGTTATATTTTATGGAAAAATATATATTTTTTTAATTTTTTCTGCAATCTCACACTACAAAAATTGAAAAAAATTAAATTTTTCCATAAATTTTTTTTTCGTGGATTTTGCATTGCTCTCGTGTTTAGGAACTAATGAAAAAATTATAATTTTGATGATTTTTCATTGCAATTCTGGTTGATTTTGTAAAAAAAATCGTAACAAATTGAAGCCTTCATTTCTCCACATTCAAACTCACACAGTCTTAAGCGACGATAGACCTAAATTTCAAAAAAATGGATTAGTGTAATCATTTCGAAAATCAAAATAAAAGAATTAAAATTGCAAAACCACATCAATATTTTAAAAGAAATTAAAATTACCTTCAAAACACATTAAAATCGGTAAAGTATTTCAGGAGTTACAGGCGAATACACCGTCCGTCTGTCCATCTATTCTTGTAATCACGATACAGGTCGCAATTGTAGACATAACTAAATGAAACTTTGCACAATGAAGTTTTTGGGGACAAGGACGAACGCTATTTAATTTGAAGAAAATCGGTTCAGATTTAGATATAGCCCCCATACGAATTTCAGTCCCGATTTGACTCTTTTCACTCTAGATACCACATATTACAACAGCTTTTCTTTAAAATTGGCAAAACATCTTATATTTCAACTAGAAACACCTGTGGTAAAAATGTGTTAGATCGGTTCAGATTTATATATAGATCCCATACAAATTTCGCTCCCGATTTGACTTTTTCCGCTCTAAAAACCACATATTGTATCAGATTGTCTTCAAATTTGGTAAAACATCTTATATTTCAACTAGACACACCTGTGGTAAAAATGTGTTAGATCAGCTCAGATTTATATATATTATATTATATTTAAACTAGGAACATCTACTGTGAAAATAGGTCAAATCGGTTCAGAATTATATATAGCCCTCATACAAATGTCGCTTCCGATTTGACATTTTCCGCTCTAGAAACCACATATTGTACTCGATTTTCTTTAAATTCGGCACAAAATCTTATAATCCAACTAGAAAAACCTATGCTGAAATTGGGTACGATCGGTTCAGATTTAGATATAGCCCCCATATAAATGTCGCTCCCGATTTGACATTTTCCGCTCTAGAAACCAAATATTGTACTCGATTTTCTTTAAATTCGACACAACATCTTATAATCCAACTAGAAACACCTATGCTGAAATTGGGTACGATCGGTTCAGATTTAGATATAGCCCCCATATAAATGTCGCTCCCGATTTGACTTTTTCCGCTTTAAATGCCACATATTGTACTCGATTTTCTTTAAATTTGGCACAACATCTTATAATCTAACTAGGAACAATTATGCAGAAATTGGGTAAGATCGGTTCAGATTTAGATATAGCCCCCATACAAATGTCGCTCCCGATTTGACATTTTCCGCTCTAGAAACCACATATTGTACTCGATTTTCTTTAAATTCGGCACAAGATCTTATAATCCAACTAGAAACACCTATGTTGAAATTGGGTAAGATCGGTTCAGATTTAGATATAGCCCCCATATAAATGTCGCTCCCGATTTGACTTTTTCCGCTTTAAATGCCACATATTGTACTCGATTTTCTTTAAATTTGGCACAACATCTTATAATCTAACTAGAAACACCTGTGGCTAAAGCGGGCTAGATCGGTTCAGATTTAGATATAGCCCCCATACAAATGTCGCTCCCGATTTGACTTTTGCGCTATAGAAACAACATATTTTACCCGATTTTCTTTACATTGGCACAACATCTTATAGTCCAAACCTATGGTGAAAGTGGGTAAGATCGGTTCAGATTTAAATATAGCCCAAATACAAATGTTGCTCCCAAATGTTTAACCGATTTTGGCCAAACTATACACTTTATATGTCATATATTTCGTTCCAGGTTTCAATATATCCTCATACAAATGTCCTTTCCGATTTAACATTTTTTTGTCAAACACATACATTTACAGGATACAAAAAACCTTCCCGTTTTCACTTTATCACCGAATTGAATTGTATTCGGATAGAAAGTGTGTATCATAGAGTCGGCCCGCCCGACTTTGGCCTTTCCTACTTGTTTTTTCACTGTTAAATTGGTCATAACTCGTGAAAAAAATTTAAATTTTTTCCAAAAATACGTATACGTATATTTTTATGAGAAGAATACATACACAAACTTTCAAAACAATCGCAGCTATCGAGGTCAAAAACCGTACCGCTGGACATGGAATGACTCATATGAATTTATTTGGAATAATAAAAACTGTAATTCATGAAAAATTACTTTGATCTTTCGAGAGAAAATTTATATATAATTTAAATAATTTGAGAGAATGATGAAAACTTTTGAGCGGCACTGTACTGTACATAGTACGTACGTACGTTATAAGTATTATTTGGATGGGTAGAGTATGCGGCATAGCCTCGTATTTGAATTCACAATCGAATGTTGCTTTTCGCACTTGTTTTCCGTTCGCAAAATTGTTTTGCCATAAATTGAGTTTGTGTGCGAGAGCGAGCGCTATCACTCGTCTTACTGTTGTTGGCCGCATTAACGCTCCTTACGTCAATTGTTTGGCCCATTGGCGATAAGCGAAAAGCGATAAAGGTGTGTTGAACTGCAACTGCAAATGACCTTGCAGCTGAGTTTTGGCCTCGTTTATTTCTGCTTCCTTTACCTACATACCTGTTCTTCGTTCGTTCGCTCGCTCGCTCTTTTTGCCAACCACCCCAGGTCTCCCACCTCACCTTCCCCTAAACAGTTCGATGATATGAGCGCATCTTGGTTAGTCGACTATGAACGATAGTGCTTCCTTTTGCAAATACTTTCGTACGTGTACTTATTTCTGGTGGGTTGCTGGTGGTTTTGGGTGTTATAAAGAGTGATTTTTTTGAGGTTAGGATTTTCATGCATTAGTATTTGACAGATCACGTGGGATTTCAGACATGGTGTCAAAGAGAAAGATGCTCAGTATGCTTTGACATTTCATCATGAATAGACTTACTAACGAGCAACGCTTGCAAATCATTGAATTTTATTATCAAAATGCGTGCTCTGTTAAGAAAGTTCAGAAAGAAAGAAATTGTGTTCAGCGACGAAGCTCATTTTTGGCTCAATGGGTACGTAAATAGGCAGAATTGTCGATTTTGGAGTGAATATCAGCCAGAAGCATTGCAAGAGCTACCAATGCATCCAGAAAAAGTCACAGTTTGGTGCGGTTTATGGGCTGGTGGCATCATTGGACCGTACTTCTTCAAAGATGATGCGAATCGTAACGTAACTGTGAATGGTGAGCGCTACCGTGAGATGATATCCAACTTTTTTTGCCCAAAATGGAAGAACTGAACTTGGTTGACATGTGGTTTCAACAAGATGGCGCTACATGCCACACAGCTCGCGATTCTATGGCCATTTTGAGGGAAAACTTCGGAGAACAATTCATCTCAAGAAATGGACCGGTAAGTTGGCCACCAAGATCATGCGATTTGACGCCTTTAGACTATTTTTTGTGGGGCTACGTCAAGTCTAAAGTCTACAGAAATAAGCCAGCAACTATTCCAGCTTTGGAAGACAACATTTCCGAAGAAATTCGGGCTATTCCGGCCGAAATGCTCGAAAAAGTTGCCCAAAATTGGACTTTCCGAATGGACCACCTAAGACGCAGCCGCGGTCAACATTTAAATGAAATTATCTTCAAAAAGTAAATGTCATGGACCAATCTAACGTTTCAAATAAAGAACCGATGAGATTTTGCAAATTTTATGCGTTTTTTTAAAAAAAAAAGTTATCAAGCTCTTAAAAAATCACCCTCTATTTGCGTTCTCTGAAGTGCCAGGTGGTTTGTCATGTCACCTCACTCAGTTGATGATGTTCGACATGTGTTGGTTGTTGTGGCCGGCATCAATTCATCATTGCAGGGATTATTCAATATTTAGCTTTACAAAAAGGCATACACTTTCCTCAGATTTTTTATATTTTTCTCAATTTTCTTAGGGAATGGTCACTCCTCTCTCAATCTCATTACAAAATTTGTATTATAAAAATCTGTATAATTCAAAATGGTAATAAATACTATTAGTTTTCATTTGACAGTAGTCACATTGACTAAATTATTTCCATTAGGCCACATTCGACGTTCAAATTCACCTCTTCAGGTATTTAGGAGCTGTGTTAACGACTTAACATAGCACTGTTAACCCCTTAGTAGTCGTCTGAAAAGCTTCCCGAGTCAGACTCGAACATTTTTAGAATTTCTGATTTCCGCTTAATGCCTGGGGGAAATTATCAAAAAATTTATTTGTAATCTATTTTATATACCATGCCTAATAAATATAATTCTTATACCATTGGGTAATTTATGTTTATTTATTTAATGCAAGGTGCGAATGTACCCCTGGGACACTTATCCGCAATAAACTATATTTTTAAAAAAAGGAACAGAAATTTTCCTTAGGTTGTCCGATTTTAATGAAAGTTTGCGAATTTGTACTTCTGACCCCCGTTTTCATGTAGCACCGTTAGCACTAACCGAGTGTTGTTTATAGATGTCAGTTTGTGTGAACATTGACATCTATACTTCTTGGTTAGCTCTAACGGTGCTACATGAAAACAGGGTTTAATTTAAAAAAAATCGTAACTTTTTTCTGGTACAAGACATACATATATATTTTTGTCGAATTTCAAACAAATTGTTCTAGTTTTATATAAAATTATTAAATCTTAGAAATATATATATTTAACTTTTTCTTAATTCCCTGTAAATGTTTAATAATAAATACCTCCTCGATTTTTTAAAATATTTTTTTATTGACAGATAATCGTATTAGTAAGACGTTCCATAAGTTTCATGATGGAGTTCCTGGTACTTGCTCCGCAAAAATTATAAATGTGATTACAATCGAAAATAAAAAAAGGGAATTTAGTTTTATTTTCATAATTTTAATAATTAAAATAAATAAAATATGAATTTTTACTTGGCGAATTGTATCTTTTACATGTGCATCCTTAAAGTACCGTTACTTTTTTTCACTTTGGAACTTGTAATTTGTAAATATTTCAGAGTAGTTGTTTCTAGTCGAAATGTAATATGATATGGAAAATTTTGTCAAGATCCAACGTAAAATGTTGATACTAGAGGAATATTTGTATATCTAAATGCGATTCGATTTTCTGTAAATTTAATAGCGACCGTCTTCGACTCAAAAAAATAAATGTGGCAAATTTCACGGTTACATTGGAAACACGAATCTTTAGGGGTTGAAATGGCGAAAAAAGGGATAAAAATGGTACCAATCAAACGACAACTGGTGGAAACGTGAAATTCGGTTTATAAAAATACCTCTAATTGCGTAGACTTGTATAATAAGTGGATATTTCGAAATTTTTACTTTCGAGGGGTACAAAAGGAAAAGAGGGATACAAATGCTACGACCATACGCCTGAAGTTAAAATCATGAAATTCGATGTGTACACTACTCTGACTGCTTGGACTCGTAAAATAAAAGAATTTTTAGAGATTGGTACTTTATAGGGGGGACGTACCGAAAGGGGATAAAATCGGTACCAACCAAATGGCTGTAGCTAGAATAATGAAATTTGGTGTATACACCGATATTACTGCGTAGACGCGAAAAATAAAAAACTACTGTGGAAAGCACTACGTGGTGGAGGGTTTAAAAGATTCGACCCGGTCGAAGTTACTTGTTTTAAATATGCGTTACTTTTTCCTTTTTAGTTTGTAGGTTTCTTTGATTAGTGATCGATTTTGAGTGATTTTTAGAATCCTGTCTGAGGATAACTCATCAGTAGTAAAACTTCTGTATAGACTGCTTGTGTTACGATGTTGTCACCAGCCGTAGACAGAAAATCATGATCGAAGAAAAAACATTTGAATTATTATATATTTTTTTTTTCATTATAATGCTAGTTATTAAAAATACGTATTGTTTCCCTTTTCTGCTGTGTGACATAATTGAGAGATTGTCTTGTTTCCCCTCTTTCTTTTGCCTTGGCCCCATGTCGGACGTTTTACGTTTATCTGTCATATCATAGCGGATGGACCAAATCATCTGACAAACATCCTACGGAGGCGCTTCTCTCAATAACCAAAAATTCCAAAATTTCCAAAAACAAGTCTAATTGTTGTAGATCGGTTGGGATTGAAAAGGACCGAAATCAGCCCAGAGGGAAACATTTTCTCTAACAAGTACAGAAAATACCCCCAGAAATAATAATATTTACAGTTTTTAATGTAATTTGAGGCCGATTTGGTTTTTGTATAAGAGATAAGTTTATTTAATATGTATTCAGTTTAAAGGTTTTCCACTAACTGTCAATATCCAGGAAATATTTATGAAAAATACAAGTATTAAAATCAAAGCATTCTTAATTCTATACATAGCTATTCAGCAAGTATTTCCTAGATACAGTATTACAACAGTTTTTAATCACATATTTTGAAGATTTCTGCTTTGTATCAACTTCCTTTTATAGCGTGAACGCGCACCATAGAGTGAGCATTACTTTTAGGGGTTGAAATGGGACAAAAGGGGATAAAAATGACAACAGCTATGTACACATAAAATAATTTTTATTTTGAAATACGTACTATTAATGAGGGAAGTGTGAAAAAGGGATAAAAGGCGTGCAAAATAAAGAAAATTTTCGAAATTTTTTACTTTTATAGGAAAACAGGGCGAAAGGGGATAAAAAGTAGTACCAATCTAACGGCTGTAGTTGGAGTAATTAAAATCGGTGTATACTTCGCTCTGACTGCGTAGACACGAAAAATAAAGTGATCTTACTTCTAGGGTAAAAAATGGGCAAAAAGGGATAAAATTGGTAACGACCAATGCCTGCAGCTAGAATCATAAAATTCGGTGCCCACATTCCTCTGACTATGTAGACGCTCAAAACGGGCAGAATGGGGATAAAAATGGTACCAATCAAACGGCTGCAGCTGGAATAATCAAAATCGGTGCATACATCGCTGTGGCTGTGTATTCATGAAAAATAAAACTATCTTATTTTAGTCGATAAAAGGTGATAAAAATGGTACCTTACCAGAATCACGAAATTCGATGTATAAATGTTTCCGACTGCATACATGCAATTTTTCGAATCTTGTACTTTTAGAGACAAAATGGAGTAAAAAAGGACACTCCACTGAGAACGCGAAAGATAATGGAATTTCGTAATTTTTTGGTGTACGTGGCCGCTCTCACGGGAGCGGGAGTTATGCCTTAAGGCACCGTTTTGAATAAAAAAAAAGTAATTCGTACGTTTAGGATAAAAATATAATAGACATTATGATGAAATATTGTTTTAATGAATTAACTACTTGTTAATTGGAAGTACAGCTTTTGGAATAACAGCTTTTGTGTTTAAATCAAATGTTTTTCTATCAAATGTTATACTTTTACTTACATTGCAAATATTCAACAACAATAGGTTATGGACCTTAGCTGTTCAAAAAAAGACCAACATTTTTCAGTCAGAAAATTTTGAATGACGCAAATTAAAAATATTAAATGGAATCGAGAGCAGCAAAGCTGGCAAAATTAATTCTTCGAAAGGGAAAAAATCGATTTTTTTAATTTTAATACCATTTGTGCATGTTTTGCATCTTAGGATGCGATTAAAACGCACTTCTATTGGGAGTACTTTTTTTGCTGAGATATTTAACAAATATCGCAATTAGATCATAATTGTCCTACTGTTCCTACACTTCTACGTGAAGGTGACAGTCTCTAATATGCCGGTAATACAGTGCAATGAACTCCATGAATTTACAGAAAATTTTAAAATATTAAAAAATATTAATTTTTTCTTATTTATTTTTTATAAACAATAAATAAATTTCATTATTAGTTAATAACATCAATAAGATACTAAATATGATTTAATTTATAGAAATCTACGAATTAAAGGGATTCGATTTTTTTGAAAATTTTTCATTCCGGCAAAGAAAGTCATTGATTGCAGTTTCATGGTAAGCGAGCTCGCTTAAGGGTTTATTGGATTAACTCTTCACCTGGTAATACGAAATTTTTAAACAACAGGTTTATAAATTGTCTTAGTTGATAGATTTCTATAAATGAAATCAAATTTAAAATTATTAAAAATCCAACTAAGTTATTGGACTTAAACCAATTTTGAGCGCCCCGATAGTCGAGTTGGTAGCGTGCTCGGCTATCAGCGTGGGGGTTGTGGGTTCGATTCCCACCAGAGGCTCTGGTCTGTCGCTGCAGTAACTAGCTACAATGGTCTTAGACACACCGGCGCAATCCCTGTACCCAAAATTAGAATATAAATTTACTTTGTATTGTAATTCATAATAAATAAATAAACCAATTAAGTGAGTTGCCAATAAAACATGACTATTTCATTTTTAGATGTTTTTTTAGACCACAGCCGCAATAGTTTTTTTTTTCATTTCTGTTGCCTAGTGTAATTAATAAATTGTTTTTGCAAAAGATAATCTATATAAAAATAATGTGGTGAATGCGGTGGCCGAGGGGCGTACGTGCCGAGCTACACGAACTTTCACAAGATTCCAAATTAAGATTGCACAGCAATAACCTACTCAGCAGCAGCAACAACAACAACAACAGTAGTAGTAGCTAGCAGCACTCTGGCAGTACCTGGTACTGTAGCAGTGGGAACAGAACAGAATAGAATGTGATTGTTTGGGTTTGGTCTAAGCGTATGCACTTCTTCACACCTTTGTTTGTCTCTTCTGCAGCTCAGTCGTTGTTTGAACGACGAACATGTTTGTTTCGCATTGTTCTTCCACGTTTATTCCGTGGCTGCAGGGTGCGAGCGTGTTGTTTAATTGTATATCGAATAGATTGATTGGTTTAAGTTTCCTTCTATCATTTAGCTTGGGCATGCAAATTCACCTGCAAACGATCATGTATTCACTCATGCATCTGTAAAGGTCTACCAAATAAACAATTCCCTGCAAAGGCGAGGGCTATACTCGCATGCATTAAGGCTAGTGACAAGTATAGGAGAGAAAATATTAATTTGCTAATAATGATCCACTAATGGATCAGACAGCTATATTGTTTTTTTTTTTTTTTCAGAAAATTGTTTGTTCTTATCCCTTCAGGCAGGTGTTTAAGGCAAGTGTTCAATTCAATTCAATCGCCCGAATCCCTCACATCTGCCTGTTTCTGACCCAGAATCATTTCTAGACAATGTCTTTGTGCGATATTCCACAAGAATAAGCAGTCGTATTTCGTTGTCTGAGCTAAGATCCGAATTTATAGCATAACATTTCAATACAAACTCTATTTGAACTTCAATATGTTTTGGCCACCACTGTACATTAGGCTGGGTCGCTGTCCATACAAATGGAAAAACAATTTCCAGTCACGCACGAAAGTAAAGTTTGGATTGTTTCATGATGATTTACAAAATATTTAGTTCCTAAATCAAGCCGTCTGTGAAAATACACGTAAAACATTACATTAAATATAAATTTTGATTCTGGTCTTAGAGTTTTTTCACATTGAAAACTATATTTGGTGTTCGTATTAAAAAAATACATTTCAAATGATACCTAAATGATGAACATCGGAAGGAAATTGATGAGCAGCGCTCATTTTTATAAAATTTGGCTCTGAAAATCAGTCTCCTGTATTAAATTATTCCGATATTCATAATTTAGGCATCATTCGAAAGGTTTTGTTTCCTTCAATTTTTTCATAACACACTTTATAAAATGTTTCTAAGAAATAGGAGTTTTTTGCTGTCACCTTTAAAAACTACAAAAAATCAATCTAAACGTCCAATAATACGAATAATGAGTTATTCTTGCTTCCAAGGCTTCAGAAAATTCAGAAAAAAATTGCACAAAAATGTAACATAAAAAATTAAATGGGAAAAACATAATTTGTTTATCGTATTTAAGTTTAGTTTTGAGTTTTGGCGTATTCAAAAACTTATAGTAGAATTTTACTGCAAATATTTTTGTAGAGCATTTTAACCCGGAAAATCCCGGTTTCGTGGATGTTTTTTAACCTTTACCACATTGAGAAGCTAGAGGGTGAAAATGTTCCACAAAAATGTTCCCTGTAGTGTTTTAAGTAATATTGATGAACACATCCTATACCTAAAATGTGTGGGTCACAGAGTTTCCTATGCCGATTCGTCATAAGAATGTGCAAAAGGAGGAAATATTTACCCCCCCCCCCCTTCTCAAATGATTTAATATATTAATATTTAATTTTAATAAATTACACTAAGCAAAAAAATTGTGTCCGAGACCTGAGTCTGATACTGACACAGAAAATTTATTTTTATGTATAATCTTTTTTAATTTTTTACTAAAATTTCACTTTTTGCCTTTAATATTTATACCATCATTTTGGCAGTATGAGACCGATCATGCGGTCACAAAAAAATAGAAGAAAAAATCGGAAAAATGTTTTTTTATTTATTTATTTCATTATCACACAGTGAGACAATTTTACATTTGTTTTCTTCGATCTGAATAAGGCCATATACATACGAAAATGGAGATCGTATGTTGAAAACTGTGCACTCGGTTTTTCATTTGGTGATCTTTTCTCCTTTTTACAGGAATTTTAATTTCCTATGGATATATATGTTTAAATAATCTATTTTCGTACTTTTCCGAGTCATATAAAGGCAGCATGTGTATCAAATGAAAGAGAAGATTATATCTTAAAAATATATTAAATTTCATGCTTCAACCTGTATTAGTTTAGCATTAATAACCATTTGAAGTTGCCCCCGAAGTTTTTTAGTTTGTTTACTTTTTAAGGGGTAAAACTTGAAGAGGTAGTTAATGCTAAACTAATACAGAAATAAGTAACTTGCAAAAGTTTGAAAATAAATTATTAACACAACTATAACCTTTGAAAATTAAAAGTCCTGTAAAAGGGAGAACACCAAATGAAAAACTAAGTACTCAGTTTTTCTACATACGATCCCTAGTTCCTTGTGTATATGGTATTTTTTAGGTCCAAAAAGTACTGTCGCACTGTGTTATGGAATTAAATTCATACTAAATTTATATTCTCAGTTGGGTTTAGGTATTGAGCTGGGTGGCTAAGACCATTGTAGCTAGTTATTGCAACGACAGACCAACAGATCCTCTGGTGGGAATCGAACCCTCAACCCCCATACTGATAGTCGAGCATGGTACCAACTCGACTACTGGGGCTCTCTCGAAAATAGTTATATTACTAAAAACACTACGAAGAACATTTTTGTTGGCCATTTTAACCCTCTAGCTCCTCAATACAGGGATCTTTTTGGTTCCTTTTGTGCAAAAGCGTAAAAAACACCCCTAAAACAGGGTCAAAATATTTGCCATAAAATTCTACTATAAATCTCTGAATACACCAAAACTCAACATAAATACCACAAATACATCAAATCTTAATATTCAATTTTGGCTTAATTTCGTACATTTTCCAAATTGGTGTTGAACTGTTCCACAAAATTGTATGTTAGGGGGGTGGTGTGAATGGAAAAATTATTCTAGGTCAGATTTCACTGTAAGAACTTCCAGTGCAACATTCTGATGAACTGCTAGTAGCTGTGCTACACCGCACAGTGGGATTGTTTCATACATTTGAGTGCAAAAATATAATATATATAAATATATAAAATATAAACCCTTTCATGTTAGTCCTATAAAATCTTGAAAAGCACATATATTGCAGAATTAATAATTTTTATTTTTGTTTACATGTATAACAAGGAATATTGAAAAGAGAACCAACAAATTCGGTAACATGGGTCTGCGTAGGAAGGTGAAAACAAAAGTGATGTCTCAAATTTCAATTGTTTGAGTTTCTTGTAATTCGAAATTGTTTAGAAATTATTCTTATTTTTATTGGATTTCTCCGAGTATAAGAAAAACTGTCTTTGTTATTCGAAGAGATATATGACAAAGATTTTTAAAATGAAGAAACGTTTAAAAATATTTTTTTTTTGTTTAACAGTGCAGTATAATAATGATTTTAAGAAACATCCTGTTACTCGTGTCCTGTATGAATTAGAACCCCAAGACTCTATAGAAATCATATTTAGACCCATACCTTATCAAAAAGCATAGTAAGTTTTATATATTTATTGAAAAGAAAATTCGGGCATGAGAGGGTTAAAGAAAATATGATGTTTCATCAAAATCGACCACGCCCGTCACATACCGCCCATGTAGCTCAAAATGACATTTTCATACCAATTTTATTGTTTCTCTCCGAATGTCCTGAAGTTTTGCACAGAGTTTACAATTCGCAAAATGAAAAAAAATTATTAAAATTTGTCAATCCCATCACATACCGCCCATGTAACTCAAAATGAATTTTTCATACCAAATTGTTTGAAAATTAGCATCGAGTTTGTTCAGCGATTGGTGTTTTTTTCACCACTCAAAATCACGTTTCCCTTGTTTTTTTTTGCATTTCTGTTTAAATTTTTTTTCTGATTTTTTTTCGCTGAACTAACACTCAGGGAACGTCCCCTATAAATACAGCGCATTGCGTTGGCATAAGATAGATAAGGTATTGGAAGGAGGAAAGAGTGAGAGGTGTTTGAATTTCTGAATATCATACTTAGCGGGGAAGATATCTGCCGGAAGTCAATTCCATATACGGAAAGTACGGGCGAAGAACGAATTCGCTCTGTAATGTGTAGTGCGGCCGGCTGTCCAATCGACAACAAATGGGTGGGAGTTCCTAGAAAGTCGCGTATATCTACCGAACGTTCTCACGGGCGGTATAAGATCATGAATATCCGAAGAACAAACAAATGAAAGTGTCGATAGAACAACGAAACGCATCCCACATTACGACGGTGTTCAAGGGAAACAATAGAATTGGATATCTTACCGTCACCTATAAACACCATCGCCCTTCTCCGGACACGTAGCTCCAGGGTAGATCCTGGAACACCCGACCATACATATATGGGAGTTGTATTCCATCTTTGGTCTGATGCAGGTAGTGTAGCTATTGAGAAGGTCAGAAGGAGTGAAGTATTCTTACAACGCTTTAAAAAGCCTAGACACTTGAATGCTTCTTTCGACACATCAAATACAGGTTTTGTCCAACGACCGTTCATTGAAATCGAAGACACCGTTGGATCAGTGAATCGCTTGTGAATCTACTCTATTGTCCTGCCTGAGTTAGTCATCCATCAATTGCGTTTTGTCCTCAATTTCTTGCCGACTGGGTCTATGATCGAATGAGTATGAAAAACGGAGGTTGCTGTCATCTGCGAATGAGAAGATTGGATTCGAAGTCTGATCAAAGGGGTCGAAATAATAAAAAGGGAGGGGAAAAGGACAGAGCAATGTGGTACTCCTGCGGTTAACCTATGCTCGTCGGATGAGAACCCATCTACAACAACACGTAAAGTGCGATCTCTGAGGAATACCAATACCAAAAGCGATGAGCTTTGATATGATTGGACTCTTGAACTTTTTATTTTCACGAAAACGATCAGTCAATAGTAGGGTTCATCGCCAAAGTTTGGATCTACTTCCAATTGCTACAGATTTTAGTTTTTGTGGCTATTGGATCTTGTATGGATGCATGTGCCCACTTGAAATATCAAAGTAATAAGCCGTTAAAGTTCGAACATAGCTATTGAAACCCTATTTGGTTGGAAGAGTTTAGATCCCTGCTTTGCTTCAAAGTTATACTTATTCACAACAGCTGATTTACTTTCACCACGAATGACCACAAATCGACTGACTTAAAGGCTGAATTAAAAGCAATATAAAACGCTATTTGATTTCCGCGTTTTCCGATTTTCAATCGACATCAGGTGACATCTGTTTAGCTCAATCGATCCCCTACATGGTGGATATCTTCCGCTATAGCCATCGTCGTGGTTGTTTATTTATTTTTTCCATCTCACGGGCGGCATGTTTTTGAAAAGTCCACATTATATTTGTGTGAATGGCAATGTAACACCCGTCCAAAATACCGACTGGCCTTCTTTTGCGATTGCTAAAATCTGTGGCCGTTTGCCGCGGACACCATCAATTTTGTTTCTCGTTTCATGGGTGCGCGCACATTTTTGTTTTGATGCGAATAAAACAATAACATATTATTTATTAAAATTTTTGGTTACATTGAAATGTCACTTGATTCCGCGCGAAATAGCGAAGCGTCGTAATGGCGATGAAATTTGCGAAAAGCGACCATAGCGAGCGAGTTGCCACCCAACCACCCACGCACCATGCGGTCGAGAAAGTGAGTGCTGCGTGTTTTTATTGTTGGCGCAGACGGAAGGTGAATTTCTGGCGATGGTGGTGGTGGCAAATAAATATTTTGCGTTAATTTTGAAAAAAAAAAATCAAAATTATCAAAAATAGCAACATCAAACAGCACAGCAACACCATAAAATATGAAAACAAAAACAAACACTACCTCCGCCAAGTTATAGCCACACATTAAGGCAGTCGTCATGTCCATACAAACTCTCGTACATGGCCATATAAAGCCTTCACCTAAATTTCGTTGATTTTTACAAACGAAAAAAAAAAGTAGAAATACAAACAGCAAAACAATTAGCCATAGCGAATAATTTGTTTTTTTCATTATGATTTTATTTAAATAAGTCGGAAAAAAATGAATGTAATACGTTGCTGCGGCTACTCCTCCTCATCAGCAACGCTCTGCGCTCATCATCATCGTCATCATCATCATAATCAGTAACCGAGACAGTGCACAGTGATTGAAACCCAGTTTGATTTGCTTGTCGGAAATAATTGCAAGATTTCTTTTCTAAGCTTTCAAGGTCTTTCGAAGTGTATATAATTACTGTTTAAATATTTAATCTATATAGACAGATCGAAAACAAATAACCTCCGATCCGATTAATTAACCATTACTGTTCACAAGATATGACGGGGAAGTGATGATATGTTCGTAGAGATTAGTAATGTCCAGCTTGAGAAACCTTTCCCAGTCCAGAGGTTGAAGAAGGTTCTTTAGCTCGTTCGAAAAAAAACAAACTCCGTGAAGAATAAAGAACAAAAGTAACGAAGATCAATATTCTACAGATATGGAAGTGGAACGACCAGTACCTCTTCAAAAGAGTTGCCTTCATCCAAGAGTTGGATCTCCTCAAAGAATCTCCTCATCTTACCCCTCTGTTATTTGTTTAGTGATCGATTTTGATTGATTTTTAGGTGTTTAGATCAAGTTTTCTTTCTTACGAAGAGATTTTTTTCTATTTGGTAATGGAAATGCGGAGAACCTCACTCAACTGTAAACGCTTTGGCCATATACGCATTTCGTATCCTGTGTGGTGATAACTCATCAGTGGACCATCAGCCGTTATATATACAACCGCAAACCTCTCCAGAAAGCGTTTTTAAGAGTGTTAGAGAAACCAGACTACAAGAAAGCCACAGTCGAGGCAAAGCACAACTTCTGGAGAAATTTTTGCAGCTCTATAGAGAACACTATAGACTCTGCGAAATTGAGCAAAGTGATGACCAAAGGACACTCAAACTCCACTTATATAAAGAGGGATGACGGTCCCACATGGTCTCACAGCTCCGACGAATCGCTTGAATGTGTAGTACGGTCAGCTGTCCAATCGACAACAAATGGATGTGAGTTCCTTAAAAGTCACGTATCTCCTCGTATGAGATCACGAATATCCGAGGAACAAACACCATAAAGGAATCGATAGAACAGCGACACACATTACAATGGTGATCAGGAGAGACAAAAGAATTGGATATCCTATTGTAACCTATCAACACCATCGATTTCCTCTGAAGACGGTCAAGTAGCTCCAAGGAAGATCTCGTAGCGCTCGACCTTATATGGGAGTTATATGATGTACGTTATGTAAATATTGAGAAGATCGGAGGGAGTGAATATTTCTTACACCGCTTTAAAAAGCCAAGACACTTGAATGCTTCCTTTGACAAATCAAATATTTTTTTATTTATTATGAATTACAATACAAAGTAAATTTATATTCTAATTTTGGGTCCAGGGTTTGAGCCGGGATGGCTAAGACCATTGTAGCTAGTTATTGCAGCGGCAGACCAGAGCCTCTGGTGGGAATCGAACCCACAACCCCCACGCTGATAGCCGAGCACGCTACCAACTCGACTACCCGGGCGCTCACAAATCAAAATACATGTTTTGTCCAACGAACATCGCAATGTATTTTCATGCCCAGAACATCGAGAGTGTCCGATTGCTCAATATCCACACCGTTCATAGAAATCAACGATACCGTTGGATCAGTGAATCGCTTTTGAGACAATAAGGAGCACAGTCTACTCTATTCACTCGACCCAACTCGGAAATGACCAGTAAATCCTGCCTGAGTGACCCATCCATCAATCGCCTTTTGTCATCAAATTCTTGAAGAATCGGTCTATGATCGAATGAGTATGAATGACAGAGGTTACTGTCATCCGCGAATGAATAGATTGGATTCAAAGTCTGATCCAAGAAGTCGTCAATGAAAATAAGAAAAAGGGAAGGGGAAAGGTGAGAGTCCTGTGGTATACCTGCGTTTAACCTATGTTCGTCTTATGAGAACCCATCTACAACAACACGCAGAGTGCTATCTCTGAGGAAGCTAGATATAAATCGAGAGAAGTCCGTACCAATACCAAAAGCGATGAGCTTTGATATGAGTGCGCCGTGCCAGACTGTCAAAGGCCTTGGAGTTATCAAGAGCAACAACTTAACTCCCATTAAACTGATGGATTGATCGACTCCACTTTTCGGACAGCAGTGTCATAAGGTCCCCCGTAGATCTAATCTTACGGAAGCCATACTGTCGATCATTAAGTAAGTCATTGGTCTCTAAATACCTTACAAGATGGTGTTTAACCATACTCTCCATAAACTTCGAGAGCGCAGAGCAAATCACAATCGGGCAGTAATAAACAGGGTTATTAGCCTCACCATTTTTTAGGGATGGGCTGGATGTTCGCAATCTTCCAACGCGCTTGGAAGACCCCTGTATTCGCAGAGCTAGGGATGATATGATATGAAAGAACTACACAGTGTTCAACGCTTCAGCTTGTTTAGGTACTAATGGGGTATCAAAAGCGCTTAATACTATGCTTCACATTCTCCCTTTCGACCTGTACATCATGGCTACAGCAACGTGCAGTGCACCTCGGCTATCAGCCACCGGATCATGGAGAAACAGAACATATGGACATGCCCACATTCTTGAAAAACTTCCAATTCCTCTCCAGGATGGAGTGGGAAAGGGTATACCCAATTTTCGAATATGACACTGAGGTATACACAGACGGCTCCAAAATGAATTGTGGAGTTAGTTCTGGGGGCGCATGCGAAAATAATTTATAAGAAATTATTTTTCATTTTCACACACTGTGCAAAGCTCTCGACTACAGAGTCATTGAGGCGCCAACAACCAAAACAAAATGTTCTCTCTCGCACGCTCATTCTCCCACCCATAACGCTTCAATTGTAACTGAGAGTGTTGACTTTATTCTCTATAAACGGCGTAGTGATGAAGCGTGCGTGCGTCCGAGTTGTTTGTTGGTAGCAGATGCTTCAAGCGTAAATTTTTGGCGCGAATTATATGAGCATTTTGTTGATGTTGTTGTTTACTTCTCTTTCGTATTTGGTTAATAAGTTTATACAGAGTGATTTTTTTGAGGTTAGGATTTTCATGCATTAGTATTTGACAGATCACGTGGGATTTCAGACATGGTGTCAAAGAGAAAGATGCTCAGTATGCTTTAACATTTCATCATGAATCGTCTTACAAACGAACAACGCTTGCAAACTATTGAATTTTATTATCAAAATGCGTGCTCTGTTAAGAAAGTTCATTGCGCGCTTCCATTTTATGGTCAGTTTAATCGACCCACTGAAGCGGCTATTCGGGCTATTGTGACTAAATTTCGCACCAAATTTACATTGTTGGACATTAAACCACCAACACGCTTACGTAGAGTGCGAACTGAAGAAAATATCGCAGCTGTATCGGCCAGTGTTAATGATGACCACCAATTTTCGATTCGTCGCCGTTCGCACCAATTGGGTCTCTGTTACTCAAAAACGTGGAAATGCCAAAATTGGACTAAGCGGATGGACCACCTAAGACGCAGCCGCGGTCAACATTTAAATGAAATTATCTTCAAAAAGTAAATGTCATGGACCAATCTAACGTTTCAAATAAAGAACCGATGAGATTTTGCAAATTTTATGCGTTTTTTTTTAAAAAAAAGTTATCAAGCTCTTAAAAAATCACCCTTTATATGTAGGTATGTAGCTGCTTCTCTGGTTAGATTGTTATTGTATTGCAAATCAAAATATAGCTGTTAATGCATCATGAGTTCTTCGATAAAGGCTGTTGTTTAGGGCGTGATAGATTTCCTCTTTTGAGGTTAATCGGTAAATATGTACATGACCTTCATAAAAAAATACTGCCTTTTACAGTAAAGACTCATTCAAAACGGCACTACTTGATGCTCCAGTGAGAGCGTCCTACGTTGACCACAGTAAAAATTCTGGGGAGAGTATGTTATTCGAGGTGCCGCCATCTGACCATATATTTAGATAGAGCAACTCACTGTAGGTGGATATGTTATCGATTTTGCGCTTAGTTATCGTTCCAATATTTTTAGTTTCGATAATCCCAAATTTATTAGAAATTTTTACTCGAATTTTCAGTAATTTCGATAACTGAGGTAGTTATCGAACATTTTTTTTTAATATTTTTTACCTATTTTTCATACAAATAATAAATTTTCATTCAATAATTATAAATAATATTTCATTCAACATAATACAAAAATAAAAAATATTTTTTTCAATTTCGATAACTACGATATTATTATTAAAAATTTTTACTCGAATTTTCAATAATTTCGATAACTGAGGTAGTTATCGAACAATTTTATTTGATATTTTTTACCTATTTTTCATACAAATAATAAATTTTCATTCAATAATTATAAATAATATTTCATTCAACATAATACAAAAATAAAAAATATTTTTTTTTAATTTCGATAACTACGATATTATTATTAAAAATTTTTACTCGAATTTTCAATAATTTCGATAACTGAGGTAGTTATCGAACAATTTTATTTGATATTTTTTACCTATTTTTCAATCAAATAATAAATTTTCATTCAATAATTATAAATAATATTTCATTCAAAATAATACAAAAATAAAAAATATGTTTTTCAATTTCGATAACTACGATATTATTATTAGAAATGTTTACTCGAATTTTCAATAATTTCGATAACTAAGGTAGATATCGAACAATTTTATTTAATATTTTTTACCTATTCTTCATTCAAATAATAAATTTTCATTCAATAATTATAAATAATATTTCATTGAAAATAATACAAAAATAAAAAATATTTTTTTCATTTCTAGTTTCAATAACCCCAAAGTTTTAAAAAAATTATCCGTTTTTTCATTCAAATGAGCACTAATATAAAAATAAAAAATAATATTTTTTCAATTTCGATAACAAAGCTATCGAACAATTTTAGTTAATATTTGTAGTTTACGATAACCCCAAAGTTATTAAAAATGTACCCGTTTTTTTTTCATTCAAATAAACTCAAAATAATAAAAAAATAATTTCGATAACTAAGCTAATTATCGAACAATTTTATTTAATATTTGTAGTTTCCGATAACCCCAAAGTTATTAAAAATTCACCGGTTTTTTCATTCAAATAAACTCAAAATAATATAAAAATAAAAAAAAATATATTTTTTCCAATTTCGATTACTAACTAAAATATTAAATAATTTTTAGTTTGAATAACCCCAAATTTATTGAAAAAATAACCGGTTTTCATTTAAATAAGCTCAAAATAATATAAAAGTAAAATATAATATTTTTCAATTTCGATAACTAGGGTAGTTATCGGGCAATTTTATTAAAGTTTTTCAGTTTTTTTTATTTGAGCTCTTTTTACTAAATATCCAATTTTTTTATCGATTTTTAAACTTTTACCTCCTGTAATTCGATGACTATGCGAGATATCGACAATATGCCTCTATCTATTTTACAGTCTATGACAAAGTGGCAAGTATGTGCGAAATTTTATTAAAATCACTTAAGCCATTTGTGATTCTCATAATTATTTCCCGCTTATTTTTCCCCATATTCCCCCACTGTGTCTTGTTGTTCGTTTTGTTTTTCGTTGTCTTGCTATTTGTCTTCGTGCGGCCGTTCCGTCCGTCCATCCGTCCGCCGCCCCATCTGTCTTTTTGTGTTTGTATAATGTACTTTTTAATTGTTTGAAATTGTCTTTGGCCAAAACAAAAACAAAAAAAAAAAAACAAGAAACAAGATTTATAATGATGATTACGTCCGGAATGAAGAGACGAAAAAAAACTGAATAATTTTTGGTTTGAATCTACATTTTCGGCTTTGTGCGATGTATTTGCAACAAACTTGCCAACAACATTTGTTGAGAAAAAGTCTAGTCTAGTTGGCGGTTGTTGTCTTTTCCGCCTATTTCAGTTTCATTTTGTGTTTAGGCCTTTGTGCTATTTTCCAAAGTCATGTTGTTCTCTGATGGCTGGTAATCACTCTGAAGTTACGGTTTTTAATTTGTGAATTAGTCAGATTTGTGTGTCTGTGTGTGTTGCGCAGTCAACTGACAGCAGTTATAAAAAAGGAGACCCTTACATAAATTTCTGGACACAACCACGTCATTTAAAATGTTTACACCTCTTATTTTTTAGCGAATCTAATTTAATACTTCCTTCCTTATTCTCGATTGTCATAAAATTCTAAGACGGTCTAGTTGTCCGTCCGTCTGTTGAAAGCACGCTAACACTAAACGAAAGGAGCTAGGGTCAACCGGGTTTTTCATCTGAGACCGACCGTCGGAGTTCTTAAAAACGCGGTTTAAATATATTGTTAAAACATCACCAAATGTTTTTTTTTTGGCAAATGTTCCTCAAGCTAATTCAGACAAGAATGTTTGGAGTGGATTTCTGATTATGATTCTGATTATGACATCAGAATTGTCCTATCCCCAAGAACGAGTATGAACAATGGGTCAACATTTTGTGTAATTACACTATAATGATTAATTTCCCCATTTTTTACTGTTTCAAGAAAAAAACCCGGTCCGATCGGTTTTTTTATAAAAAGAAAACCGAGTTTTTTGAAATCGCGTTTTTCGAAAAACTCGAAAAACCCACATTGAAGTAAAACCGAATTTTTGATCACTCTAGCTAGGACGTGCAAATTTTCCATAAATGCGTCTTATAGTCCTAGATCGGTTGGGATTGCAACTCGGCTAAATTGTTCCAAAGGAAAAAAAATTCCCTCATAAGGGCTAAAAATACCCATAATACCCACTAATATTTTAGAGCATTTAATCATGTTTTTTTCAATATGTCTGCTCGTACTTACTTGATATTGGATATGCGCATTCCCCCTGTAAAAAAACGTGCACCATAAAGTGATTCTTATTCGCAGGGGGTGAAATGGGACAGAAAGGGATAAAAATGGTACCTATCAAAAGACAACAGCTAGAATCACGAAATTCGGTGTGTACATTCTTCTAATTGAGTAGATACATAATATAAAATTATTTTTCGTACTTTTAAGGGATAAAAATGGTACCAAACAAACGGCTACACCTAAAATAATGAAATTCGGTGTATACATTCCTCTGATTGCGAAGACACGTAAAATAAATGGATTTTTTCGAAAACCGTACTTTTAGGCCCCCCATTCACGTACAGTTTTAACTGTCAATTAAAACTGTCAGTTATAAATGTACGTGAGTTGCCGGTCTTAAACTGTGAACTGAGATGTACACACACGTCCAGTTCAGTACTTCAGTTTTTAACATGGATTCGAACGAGCAGGACGGTTTGGCCGCTCTCGGTTTAGTTTTTGTAATTTTACAAAAAAGAAAAAATAAACAGCGTAAACAGTGGTGCAAGAAGTTGTTATTACAACGAAATTTATCTTCCCACATTAGTTTATTAACAGAATTAAGTGAAGAACCATTAGATTTCCTCAATTATTTGCGCATGATCAATCAGTGTCGTAGTACCAAAGTAACGGCTTGTAAATGCTGTCTGCAGATGCTCCAGACTTCTTTGATGACTCAAGTTTCTTTTTTTCTTTGCGAAAAGCGGATCTTAAGCTGTTTATTTTTGCCAAAACAGATTTCTTTTCCGCGTCAGGCTCTAGTTCTTGTAACTTCTTCGCCAGCTTGTTGTAGGCAGCATCTTTTTTGGCGCGATCATGATACTCGCTAGACTTAACTTGCCATAGGCAAGGTTCAGATCTATATATTCCAATAAAATCAACTATTACTTGGTTCTGTTTACGCGACATGATGATACGCACTCTCGCTCGACACAAATTGAACTGAGAACAGTACAGCGAACCCCCACACGCGTTCACTTCAGTTAAAACTGTCAGTTAAAAATATAAAATTTTTATATTTCTCAGTTTAACTGAACAGTTGAGTACAACTGTCAGTTATATACCACACACATACAGTTTCAACTGACAGTTTTAGCTGAACAGTTCAAACTGACAGTTAAAACTGTACGTGAATGGGGGGCCTTAGGGGGTAAAATGGAAAATCCCATTTTTCCAACCAAATATTGTACCAACCAAATAGCCGCTGCTTAAGTCAAGAAATTCAGAGTATAAATTTCTGTGACTGCGTAGACACAAAAAATGCCTTTTCCAAATTCGTACTTTCAAGGGATAAAATGGGAACAAAGGGTTAAAAATGGTACTAACTAAACGGCTACAGCTAGAATGATGAAATTCGGTGTGTACATCCCTATGATTGCGTAGACACGTAAAATTAAGAGATTTTAGAAAGTCGTACTGTAAGGGGGTAAAAGGTAAAAAGGGGATAAAAATGGTATCAAACAAATGGTCGCAGTTAGAATCATGGAATTCGGTGTATCCATTCCTCTGACTGCTTAGACACGCAAAATAAAAATATTTTTTCCAAATTCGTACTTTTTACTTATACGTGAGACGGATTTTTGGAATTAAAATAGGAATGAAATACAACCGATTGTAGTACCCACTATATTCCAAGAGTTATGGTAATGAAGTTTTTTTTCTTGAATTAGCTTGAAGTATTATTTCGATATATATTGTGCAGGGTGCGACAAAAGTCGCGAAGGGGATTAAAACAATCATAACTTATTTAATTTGTAATTTACATTCATTTTTCTTACAAAATAATAAAATATAATCTGTAGATTTTTTAAATTTATTTGTGAAAGATTACGCCACGTAAGTGACCACCATTTTCAGCCGCGCAAAGTTGAGCTCTTTCAAGAGCTTTTTCCATGGCTGCAACACTCTTATTTCAGCTCGAATATTCTCCTTTAGCTGTTCAAGGGTTCTGGGGTTACTGATATACACCCTCTCTTTTAAATATCTCCAAAGGAAATAATCAGGTGCTGTTAAATCAGGCGAACGGGCCAATTGAATGCTGAATTTTTTGAAAATAAAAGGTTCAAATTGATGCTCAAAATAAAATCCTATAATTTTGGTTCGTTGGATAACGTTGTAGCTTTCCATGATTAATTTCAAAGATTTTTTTTACAAGTCCTAAAAAGAACAAGTAAGAAGGCGTTAAGTTCGGCCTGGCCGAACCTTATATACCCTCCACCACGGAGTGCATTCCACAGTATTACCAGCAGATTAAAGGATGTCGACTTTACATAGAAGTACAGTACCATATTACGAAAATTGTGATATGTTTATGCACATTACTATATTTGTTTACTATTTTAAACTATAATGTATACTTATGCGCACTGTTTAACATCGACTACTATATATAAATAAAATGCTGTAATTGTGAAAGTGAACATGCCGAAAATATTAGGCGATTGTCAGTCGCCATTAGGGAGAAGCATTTTCAATTCACAAATTTTAAACATATCCCCATTCTCCGATCAAATGTACAAATTTGGAAAAAACCCTTTTTGTTTCGAGTCTTCATAGTCAGACCACCGAATATATACACTGAATTTCATGATATCAACTTCAGCGGTTTGGAAGGTCCCATTTTTATCCCCCTTTTTCAATTATATCCCTTAAAAGTACGAATTTCGAAAAATCCCTCTATTTTACGTGTTTATGCAATTAGAGGGATGTACACACCGAATTTCATGATTCTAGCTGTTGTCGTATCATTGGTACCACATTTTATCCCTTTTTGTCCCATTTCGCCCGCTAAAACATTTATTTTCTTTGTGGTGCTTCCAAGCTACAAGAGGAATGTCCGCAGCAAATTTCAAATGTATGAAAATCAGAAATTTAATTAATAAGCCAAGGCTACCAATATTTGTATACTATATATATAATGGAAATAATACTTCAATTCATAAAGTTAATATAAGGGAGCAATCATAAATACCCTAAATATTGGGGGATAGAGAGTGTATTTTCACCTACAGTCCTTTGGTTGGTTGTATTTCCATCTATTTTAAAATCAAAAGTATAAATTTTGAAAATATCTTATCTCTCACGTACGCAATATAAGACAACTTCATGATTCTACCATTTTTGTCGTGAAAGCAACAAAATAAAGTACGAATTTGAAAAAAAATATATTTTACGTGGCTATGCACTCAGAGGAATGTATATACCCAATTCCATGATACTATCAGCGGCCATTTTGTTGGTACCATTTTTATCCCCTTTTTCGAATTTTACTCCTTAAAAGTACGACTTTCGAAAATTTCATCATTCTAGCTGTAGCCTTTTAGTTGGTACCATTTTTATCCCTCTGCTCCCATTGAATCCCTTGAAAGTACGAATTTGGAAAAACGTTTTTTTTCGTGTCACTCAGTCAGAGAAATGTATACCGCGAATTTCATGGCTCTAGCTGCATTCCTTTGTTTGGTACAATTTTTATCCCCTTTTTCCATTTTACACCCTAAAAGTACGAATTTCGAAAAGTACCTTTATTTTATGTGTGCACGCAATCAGAGGAATATATACACCGAATTTCATTATTCTAGGTTTAGCCGTTTGGTTGGTACTATTTTTATCCCTCTATCCCCATTTAACCCCCTAAAAGTACAAATTTAGAAAAAATACTTGTATATTATGTATCTACTCTATTAGAGGTATGTACACGCCAAATTTCGTGTTTCTATCTGTTGTCGTTTGATAGGTACTATTTTTATCTCTTTTCGTCCCATTTCGCCCCCTAAAAATAAAAATCACTCTATGGTGCCCTTTTATGCTATAAAGAGAATGCGAATTGCAAATATCAAGTAAATACAAGCTATTATGTTCAAAAAACATGCTGAAATACTCTAAATATTAGGGGTATTTTCAGTCCTTGTGAGGGAAAAAATTTTCCCTCTTGCCCGATTTCGCCCACTTTCAATCCCAACCGATCTGCAACCATAAGACACATTTAGTAAAAATTTGAACCTCCTAGCTCATTTCATTAGGCCGCTATCGTGCTTTCAACAGACAGACAGACGGACATGGCTATATCGTCTTAGAATTTTACCACGACCCAGAATATATATACTTTGTGGGGTCTCCGATGAATATTTTAAGGTGTTACAAACGGAATGACAAAGTGAATATACCCCCATCCTGGAGGTGGAGGGTATAAAAAGGGGGAAAATTAAAATTAAGAAAAGTTTTTATTTTTTCAAATACAATGCAACCCATGGTGGAGGGTATATAAGGTTCGGCCCGGCCGAACTTAACGCCCTTTTTAATTGTTATATTTAACATTTTTTGATAATGGTATAGAATTATCAAGAGTTAAAAGAAAAATAAATAAATAATTTATTGCTTAAATATTCAAATCGGTTCTGATATTTCATATATACATATATATATCATAAGTAATCGCTCAGAAGGAATGATCTTATCTATTGTTTGTAATTTATTATAATCTTGTAATATATGAAATGTTGAGAGTTTTAGGCAGTTGTCACGAGCTCTGCGCAGTCGTTCACTAAATTTTCAGAATTCAGATTGGGCCCAATAGGGTTCTCTTATCTCAATAAAGGTGGCGTATACTTTATGTATATTAAAAATAATGTTACTCATACGCTCCTAGTTATTAGGATGGTCCAGAAGGGGAACCATTCACTCGTTCTTCTAAGAGGTCATAGTTACTTTATGGGGTTTCATGTTGGACTGACCAACTTACCCTCCATCATACTTATTTTGATTATGTAATATATATGCGGGTTAGGAAAACCGCAATTTCTTTACTTTTCAAGAGAGTATCTTTGACTTTTTAAAGTTTTTTTTTGAATTTCGCCTTAATATCTAATAAGTGTGGTCATATATATATTCAATTTTCGAATTGACGCTCCTACAGTTCATGACGAACTCTAAAAATATCCATTCGAACGAAATGGGATTGAGGAACACCCCTTATTATTCACACTTTCGCCATTGACGTCTTTCAGTCTGGCAAAGCTACACTGACGTCTAATGGTGGGTGAGTTTGGTATGGCATATTCTACCGGTGCAGCGCTACATACGGCACCCTCCTCGCCCACACCCCCTTCCACAAAGAACAGTGTCACGCAACATTGAAAACGTAACGTAATTCCATACAAATGAACATAAAGAAGACGAGAACAACAAGAAGAAAAAAATATGATTCGTTCGTTTACAATGTTAGTTATGTATGGATGGATGGATGGTAGGTTAGGTGGAGGATAGATGGCAACGAACGAACAACGAAGCGAGCGAGCGAATATTTGTTATTCTATGGTTTTCCGTAAAGGTCGTACAATGACTTTTCGTTCAGCAACACAAAAATAGCAACAGTAGCGGCGGCAGTAGCAGCAACAGTTCCAACAACATAACCTACCACATTACGACGACGATGATGATAATGAGGAGTATCATCATCATCATCAACCTCGTCGTCATTGTTGATGATGCTGACGATAACGATGATGATAGTTGTGATTTGTTGTTGGCCTGTACGGCCGAGTTTCAAACAATGTTGCGATTTCTATTTTTAAAAAAATGTCTGTTCAACCCCGGTTCAGTTTATTAATTACTAGCTAATGCCGGCTATTTCACACGCGGAACATTTTTTACATCTACCACTTGTTTGTTATCAGTTTTTTCCATCTCGCTTTTTGGATAGTGTTTATCCACTTTTTTATGGATATCTTATTTAGGACATAAAAGAAATCTTATTGAAAGATACGTAAAATCATAACGAAATTTTAGAATTATGTATATAAAATGTCTTCGAAAAGAATGGCTAAGCTAAGTTTTTGCATATTTTCTAACAAAATACCCAAATTCCCAGAGCGGGGAAAATATGTTCCAAAATTTCGAATTTTTTTCTAAAATGGTCGGCATTTCTTTATTTACCATAGGGATGCGGTAACACTTCTTGACTAAGAAGTCAATATATGTGATTAAAAAATATACTAAACATTCACATATCACATATCAATGCAACAAGTGGTGATGTTTCCGAAACGTAAAGAGGGGGATGGAGATTGGGATGAGGGGTGTTAAAACACGGAACGAGGCTCGTAAGGGAAAACTGAGGTAATGTTTAGGGTTGAACAAATTAGATATTTTTCTTGAAATTGAAGAAAAATTGTGCTTGAGACTTAAAAAATATTTTTTTATCAAAAAACAAAAGAATTTTTTATTGGTTATACAAATTTTTACCAAAATTTCACCTTTCGTCAAGGGTAACATTAATATTTGTAATATCATGTTGGGAGTATAATAAGACCGATCAAGAAAAGAGAAAAGAAGGTGGGACTGTTTACACCCAAAAACAAAGAGAAGTGACATTTTTAAGATTTATAGCCCAGATCCCTATCATTCTCTTTAAAATATAACCAGGCATTATCGAACTTATACTGCTAAAATGATAGTTAAAATATCAAAGTTACTTTCGACATATATTTGAATTTTAGTAAAAAATTAAGAAAAAATAGCTATAAATAAAGGGCATTATCCTTCTTGAATCATTTTGCGCAACAGACCTCATCAGAAAGATCCACTTCGAAATTTTCAATTGTTCAATAGAAAAAAATATTGTTCAAATTCTCAAATGGCAAATCGCCAGTTAGAAAATGTTTTGTATATTTTTTGCGTTTATTAAGAATTTTATACAGAATAGATTTGAAAATCAGGCCAATAATGGAAATTTATTAATAGGAAATCAGCTTTGCATTTAGAACTTGTATCATTCAAACATAAAATATTTGGTAGCATGTCGAAAATAAGAAAAAACACGTGCAAAAATTGCGCAAACAATTATGCCAAAGATATGCAAAAAAATCCGAGGTTTACCAATACGACGACATGAGTAAACATTTATATTTAATGTGCTTTCAAGGATCCATTAATTAAGAAAAAAAATTACAACAATGCAACATAAAAAATAACACGGGAAACATGTTTTAGGGGTAATTTTGGGAGCGTTTACTCACAGACTGCTCGATCTAAGACATTTTGCATATCATCATTTTATGGACTACGACCCATCCTATAGTTCATTAGGATGGGTCGCGAACATAAATTGCCGCGGTCACCTCCCAAAAATGAAGATTGGATTGTTTAATGATGATCTACAAAATATTTCGTTACTGGGTCAAGTCATCTGTGAGCTAAACGCTCCTGAAAACACCTCTAAAATCATGTTTTTCCCGTGTATTTTTTTTATGTTACATTTTCGTCCAATTTTTTTCTGAATTAAGCAGCACTTTAAATAAAAAATTTTTATTCTTGTCTTAGAATAACTCATTGGTAGTATTATTGGACGTTTATATTGATTTTTTATGGGTTTGCAAAGTGACAGCATAAAGCTCATATTTCTTGGAAACATTTCGTAAGAGGTGTTATGAACAATAAATAGAAGGAATCAATACCTTTCGAATGATACATCAATGATGAATATCGAACGAAAAATGAGGTCACTGACTTCATTTTTGTGAAATAATTTAATGAAGGCGATGGTTTTCACAGTCAAAATGTTCAAACACTTTTTACAAAAATGAGCGTAGCGGCGTCAATTTCATTCCGTTGTTCATCATTTAGGCATCATTCGAAAGGTACTGAATGCAGCTATTTATTTTTATTATTTAGCTCTTTATTATAGTCACTGTAAAAACCCACAAAAATGACTATAAACGTCCAATAATTCGACCAATAAGTTCACTCAGACAGGAATCAAAATTTATATTTAAAGTGCTTTCAAGGATCTATTATTTCAGAAAAAAAATTTGAGAAAAATTTAACATAAAAAAATTACACGGGAAAATATGATTTTTAGGGTTATTTTCAGGAGCGTTTAGCTTGATCTAGGAACGAAATGTCTTGCAAATCATCATTAAACAATCCAAACTTTATTTTCGAGGGGTGACTGGAACTTGTTTTTCCATTTGTATGGACGGCGACCCAGCGTAGAGTACATATTGTTAATATTATATAATCAAAATATGTATGATGAAGGGTAAGTTTGCCATTGCAATATGAGACCCTTTAAAATAACTGTGCTTTTCTCCGAAGCACTTTCCTTTCTTGGTCAGGTCGAATAACTTTGAGCGTATGAGTGATATTAACGTTAATAAACATAACGTATACGCCACCTATACTGAAAGCAAAAAAACTTATATTTTGCCAACACTTCTATTCGGAAACGGGATTCGTTCTTCTTGTACAAAATTTGAATACATTTTCGTAAATATTTTTAGTTTCGCATGTCCGCCACATTCAGGCTTGCCAGATGAATTTTTTTCTTGCCCCCAAAATTGTTATGAAAAATCCCCAATTATCCCCAAAATATAAAAAGTACTTTAATTTCTAAGAATTCGACCAAAACAAAAAAATATGAATGATTCGCCAACAACCATGGAATATTTTGATCATCTTTATCCCCATATCATTATTATAACTTATTTTCTGACCAAAATCATGATAAAGTTAGCGAGCAGACATTTGCATTCCCTGTTAAAATCAAAAATACTAAATATTTTTCAAACTACTTCGAATATCACCACAAAATTCCCGAAATGAAATCCCCTCAAAAATCCACTGTCCCCAATTCAAATATGAATTAGTTTGGAAGTTTTAATTCTTCTTCAATTTTAACAAAAACTTCATTTGAACGTATAAAAATTTAATTTTCTTAAATATACCTTGTTTTCTTCTTTATTTTTTCTGTTTATGGTAACAGAAGCGACAGATCTGTACTCCATTTTGCTCTGTTTTATTGTGATATTTTCGAATCCCGAAGATTTCTTGAGACGAAAGATGAAATATCGATAAAAATGCAAAACAAGTACATCGAGCTTATTAATACAAACAATAGAAAAATAAAATGTAGTTAATGGAAAAATATTATATAATATGTAAATGTCTTCCTATACTCATGAGCTAAGTATGCGATGTCTGAGTAATTATTATATTATATCTAAGTAAATTATTAAAACAAATCAAAAGTAAGTAAGTAAAAAAATCACTCCTCTAAAATCCCCAATTTTGGAATATATTCCAAACATTCTCCACTTTGGGAATTTGGGTATTTTTTTTTTGGGAAAAAATTGAAAGTCTAGTAATTTAATCATCGCTTTTTTGACGAATTTAAAGAATTTTTGTTGAACCTAAATTCGTAAAATTATGAGAGATGTGAACTGGAATGTTAATGCAAAAAATTTTGTATTAGAAAGATATTCAGTTTTTAGACAGATATTCGGAAAATGAGTTGTGCTTCTCATTCGTCTAAGAGAATCCTCTACTTAAAGAGTCCGGGTATATTTTTGAAAAGTCGCTGCGAAGCCACCTGACGATGACTTTCACGACCCAGAAATCATTGTAGTGTGCACCGAATAAAAAATGTCTATGCCATTTGTAAATAAATTCGCATTCTATTAAACATAGATGCAAAATGGTCTTCAGCCAGGACAATATCTCAGTTCAAATCAAAAATTTGGGGGAAAAAAATATTTTTTTTTTCGAAGAAATATATTTTTGCTGGTACGAAAAAAAAATCATAAAAAATAAAAAAAGAGTCGGGAAAGGGTACTTTCTTTATATTTTTTAATAATTGGCATTCTAACGCAAAAAGAATGTTTATATGTAAAAAACTGTGGATAAATGCAGAAATTATGATACAATAGCGCGAGACATCCCCTTAGAAATTAGATAACAGAATATTTTATTTTAGTTTGTAATAACTGGCATCTTAAAGAAGAAAATAAAGCCAAGTCTTTGGATAAATGAAGAAGTTGTGGCCCTTCTTGTAGAAGCATAAGTCGTCCTCTCGTATGGTTTAATGACACGATTTTTTTAAATTTCCTTATTTCAATGTTTATTCATAGATTTTCATCAAACATGCCTTGTTTTCTTCCTTAAAAAGAAAATAACTAAAACAATATATTCTTTTATATAATTATCATTAACATTTTAACATGTGAACACTGTTTTTTGCGTTAGAATGTCAGCAATTAACAAATAAACAAACTACTTTTTTCCGATCTCTTTTCTATTTTTTATGATTTTTTTTCGTACCAAAAATAATAGATTTTTTCGAAAAAAAAAAAATAATAATATTGTTCCCAAATTTCCCACTCCTTCTACTTGAAAGTGTAATTCGTCATCAGTCAACTAATTGTCTTTAATTGAACATATGTAAAGAGTGATTTTTTTGAGGTTAGGATTTTAATGCATTAGTATTTGACAGATCACGTGGGATTTCAGACATGGTGTCAAAGAGAAAGATGCTCAGTATGCTTTGACATTTCATCATGAATAGACTTACTAACGAGCAACGCTTGCAAATCATTGAATTTTATTACCAAAATCAGTGTTCGGTTCGAAATGTTCGGTTCGACAAATTTTGTTCAGCGATGAGGCTCATTTCTGGTTGAATGGCTACGTAAATAAACAAAATTGCCGCATTTGGAGTGAAGAGCAACCAGAAGCCGTTCAAGAACTGCCCATGCATCCCGAAAAATGCACTGTTTGGTGTGGTTTGTACGCTGGTGGAATCATTGGACCGTATTTTTTCAAAGATGCTGTTGGACGCAACGTTACGGTGAATGGCGATCGCTATCGTTCGATGCTAACAAACTTTTTGTTGCCAAAAATGGAAGAACTGAACTTGGTTGACATGTGGTTTCAACAAGATGGCGCTACATGCCACACAGCTCGCGATTCTATGGCCATTTTGAGGGAAAACTTCGGAGAACAATTCATCTCAAGAAATGGACCGGTAAGTTGGCCACCAAGATCATGCGATTTGACGCCTTTAGACTATTTTTTGTGGGGCTACGTCAAGTCTAAAGTCTACAGAAATAAGCCAGCAACTATTCCAGCTTTGGAAGACAACATTTCCGAAGAAATTCGGGCTATTCCGGCCGAAATGCTCGAAAAAGTTGCCCAAAATTGGACTTTCCGAATGGACCACCTAAGACGCAGCCGCGGTCAACATTTAAATGAAATTATCTTCAAAAAGTAAATGTCATGGACCAATCTAACGTTTCAAATAAAGAACCGATGAGATTTTGCAAATTTTATGCGTTTTTTTTTTTAAAAAAAGTTATCAAGCTCTTAAAAAATCACCCTTTATAAGCGGTTGCAATCGGACCAATATATCTAAAATGAGAGTACATATATTAACCTAACCACAAAAAATATTTTTTTCGGCTTGGACACAAATTTTTTCTTTTTTGTTGCATAGTGTAATCAGTCGATAATTTGACGCATGTCCATTGAGGAAATATTCTGTTCAAAATAATTCTCATCTTTGAACACAATATTGCTATAAAACAGTGGATTGACTACCAGTTAATTTCGTGCCCATTACCTGAAGGTACTCAGCAGGTGATGTTTATTCGGTTTTAATTCCTGTAAATGTCAAACAAATAATAGCGTTGCCTTATGTGACAGGTTAATTGTTATCGGAAAATTGAACCTGTAAAAAGACACGATCCCAGTTTTTTTATAATACAATAAAAGCGAGATGAAGAGGTCTAAGAATTAACATTAAAAACCCCGAGACAATGAAAATAAATTGCTGCGGTCCCCCCCCCAGAAATGAAATTTGGATTGTTTAATGATGATCTGCAAAATATTTCGTCGCTGGGTCAAGCCGTCTGTGAGCTAAATGCCCCAGAGAACACTTCAAAAAATCATGTGTTTCCCGTGTAAGTTTTTTATGTTCCATTATGTTCAATGTTTTTTTAATTAATAGACCCATGGAACCACTTTAAATGTAATTTTTTGTTATGTGCGTGAAAATATATTCCGAATTTAACTAGCGGAGACACAAACCACCCATGTTAACAGTGGTTTAACAGAGCTATGTTAATTTTGATAGAGGAAGATAATAAAGAGTGATTTTTTTGAGGTTAGGATTTTCATGCATTAGTATTTGACAGATCACGTGGGATTTCAGACATGGTGTCAAAGAGAAAGATGCTCAGTATGCTTTGACATTTCATCATGAATCGTCTTACAAACGAACAACGCTTGCAAATTATTGAATTTTATTATCAAAATGCGTGCTCTGTTAAGAAAGTTCATTGCGCGCTTCCATTTTATGGTCAGTTTAATCGACCCACTGAAGCGGCTATTCGGGCTATTGTGACTAAATTTCGCACCAAATTTACATTGTTGGACATTAAACCACCAACACGCTTACGTAGAGTGCGAACTGAAGAAAATATCGCAGCTGTATCGGCCAGTGTTAATGATGACCACCAATTTTCGATTCGTCGCCGTTCGCACCAATTGGGTCTCTGTTACTCAAAAACGTGGAAATTCCAAAATTGGACTAAGCGGATGGACCACCTAAGACGCAGCCGCGGTCAACATTTAAATGAAATTATCTTCAAAAAGTAAATGTCATGGACCAATCTAACGTTTCAAATAAAGAACCGATGAGATTTTGCAAATTTTATGCGTTTTTTTAAAAAAAAAAGTTATCAAGCTCTTAAAAAATCACCCTGTATATACACAAAATCGGATCGGGACAAGATATATTATCGAAATTTAAAATCTGAATAGAAAACACATCAATCTCGACATATAAAGAGAGAAAATATTAAATTTTGTATTGCATATTTGTATTTTTTCAACATAAAAATTTTTTATTGATTTTTAACGCAGTGGATAAACGGCAAAGTCTGGGTCCATGACTCGGGTACCAAAAAATAGGTCTTCCAATGAGCTTTTTTCGTGGGGTGACTGGAAATTGTATTTCCATTTGTATGGATCGCTGCCCAGCCTATAGTACATGCTCTTCGGATTGTAATACTTTTGATGATTTAGTCAATTATTCACCACATCTAGATTCGAAATTGTTGTGAAAATGTTATGATTTATGTGACGTTCGTATCTGTTAAACCGTTTTACTTTTTTTTAAACTAACCCGTCTTTTAAATTTTTGTTGCGTTATCGAAACCGGCATTTCGCTGCGTATTTCAGAACAACAACAACCATTCTTACATAACTTATACGAATACCAGCACCCGTAGACTTACTTACATGTACAAAATGATAATTTTATACGTAAATTAGTTGTGACATTTTCCATTCACAAAAATGTTGACTTCATTCATTGCTGCTGCTGCTGTGTACAGTGGTTGCAAATAGAATTGTTTTGGAAAGAAATATATAATTTTCGTTTTATTCATGCGAAATGTATACAGGATACATACAAGATCGGCAAAAACAGGACGATTTTTTGACTGCACATATCTTTTGTAACTTTTGTGAAGATGACGAAATAAAATGTTGGACACAGAGATTACACCGTGTGACACGTGAACCGGATGATATACATCTGAAACTATAGACGAAATGGAGTTTCTTGCCGTTTTTAGTTTTTGCATTTCCTCATCCTGTTGTCCCTTCACAGGAATACTAAGTTCCAAAGGATACAATTTTTCAAAAACTAATTGAAATACTTATTCGCACCATACGATACCGATATATGTGTCAAATAAAAGTGAATAATACCTGTTAAAAATACTTAAAATTACATGGTCCAATAAAAATATTTAAAAAAATCAACAAAATAGATAAAAACGATGAAAAATACTAGATTTGAAGATTTTGCTTTTTTTTAATATCGGATTTCCCAAAGTGGGAAAAAAATGTTCCAAAATTGAAGATTTTTTCCGGTAAAATGCTTTTTTACCTTTTAATTTGTTTTGGTGAATTGTAGGTATTTTTATTGGATCTCAAATTCGAAAAACAGATGAAAACGATGAAAAAATTACTAGATTTAAAGATTTTGTTATTTTTTTTTCAAAAAATGCCCGAAATCCCAAAGTGGGGATAATATGTTCCAAAATTGGAGATTTTTTCGATAAAATACTTTTTTACCCTTTTATTTGTTTTGGTGAATTTTAGGTATTTTTTTTTTCAAATTCGAAAAATTATGAGAAAGACTTAGGCCTGTGTGAAATTTCATAAACACAACAGCGCATAAATAATAAGTGTGATGTTGTGGCGATTATTTTCATGATCGTAGCGTGTTGTTGCGTATGCCCCCTCCCATCCTTAACCAACATAAACGCATACCATGCATACTGTTAGCTTTCGAGGTTGTTATGCCAAGATAATTTTTCAAAACCAAAAACTCTGAATTCATCTTCGAGAACTGGGTCTTATGCGCGGTGTATTTGCAATGGAAAATGAATGCGTAACGTGAGATTATTTTTGGACAGCGAATGCTTTTAAAACACAGACTTATTCATAGAAAATGTTATGAAATCATATGGTGCAGTCAAATACGCTGATAAATCTCTTCCATGTTGAAGGACTGCAACGTTGATGACGGCCTGTACAACCAAACAGACTTCTACAAGAATTTTGTCTCAGAAACGTATAGAGGTTAGACAATATTAATGCAACTGTGCTATGAACACTAGGGGAAGGATAGAGTTGTATGGGAATTTTAAGAGCTCGGTTTGGATACGCTAGAAGCCCCTATTTTGTAGGTTTCAGAAAAAATATCATGAGCTAAAAAATTACTATTATAACTGTAAGACCGACCCCCATTCATTTTTCCTCCCCAACACTTTATTCTCCACTCATTATAAAATTTGCTCTCACCGCTCTTACTGGCCCAAGGAGACCGCTGGTGGAGTCAAGTGTATGACCGACGCCCAATATTTGTTCAACCCCCCGCATCTACGAACTTTTTACTTTTGTTATTACGACAGTAAGGCCCAAAACTGCCCTGGAGTGTCCCCTAGCTGGGTTAAATGTAAGACCGACCTCCATTAATTTTCTCTCCCCAACATATTTTCCAAACATTCTTACCTCATATCCCCAGTCCTTAATAGGGCTCCAATACAAAACCTATTTTTTTTATAAATTTGTTCGCACAGCTCTAGGGGAGTCAAATGTATGACCAATCCGCAATATGATTTCAGCCCCAATATTTTCTACCCTCTAAAATTACCCCTCTAAAATTACGAATTTCAATTTGGTACAATTTTTGTCTTTATTCCCATTTTACCCCTTAAAAGACCCCACGGACACACACGACGCCTATGCCTAAGTGTAAACATATTTGATATTACAGAATCAGAGTACACTTACAGTATCATTTTCATCCATTTTGCCCCATTTAATCCCCTACAAATAAAAATCACACTATTGTGTACGTTTTTGCTCGAATGAGAATAATATGAGAAGACATAGTCCAAAAACATTTTGAAATACTCTAAGTATTAGGGGTATTTTAAGTCCTTGTGAGGGAAAAAATTTAGTACAGAAACCCACATTTTTAACATATTTTCTCCACTTTAGGAATGTGGGTGTTTTGTTGGACAAAAATGTAAAAACTTGTAAGCCATTGTTTTCGGAAACATTCCGATTCCAACAACAATCGGATTTTATGCACCTTTATTTTAACAAAAGAAGTTTGATCGTTGAGAGTTTCTCGCTTCTAATGGAGTTATGAACAAGTTCATCACATTCTTCTTCTTATTATTAAGAAGTTTTTAAAAGCCTTAGCAGTGATATTAAATCTAAAAATAACTTATTGATTTTGATTTTCCATAATCGATTTAATCGTGGAAATCATCACACTCTGGCAGTAAAGAAATTAAATATAATTTGTCTTCAATGCGGCCATTATAAGAGAAGTGCCATGTCAGTGGTACCGGTCGATACTGAATGCCGTAGCAAGAATATATGTGTATGCATGACGTTATTATTATGGAATAGGTAGTTACTGCCACCCAGCATAAAATGTCACTGCAAAGCAATTGGGATTCATATGTTTTACGAACAATCAATTGATACCAACTGAATTATTCCCCTGGAACCTGTTTTATGTGGTATAAGGCATGTGTTTGGTAAGGCAGTCACGTTGTTTTTTTAATCACAAAGGTTTTGCTGGGTTAGAGACACTCTATCATATTTTTTTCTGGGCATGAGACACAGAAGAACAACATGAAGAACGTTTACTTTGCACCTTATCAAATAACAGCTGCTGATGGCTGCACGGTTGCACGGCCCATTACTAACAGGGATTTTAAATTTGTACTCTCCACTTGCAAATTGCAGCGCATTTTCCACTTTGCGCATCACATTGAAACAGAAATGCCTTCATGCCTTCCTCGACAACGACGCGACGGGGGAATATCGCCTGCAATTAAATGGAATTATTGCAATTTCATACATATTGTCTTAAGTGGCAGGAATTACAGCAGCCGCAGCAGAAGCATGAACGAACAGTAAACGGTTTTTAGCTTCAGCACAACATCTTTCCAAACATTGGCTTACACACAAAGTGTGGCAAATTATTTCATATTTTCTGCTGTGTTACATCTTCTTTAGCGTCATTCACATGCAGCATTTCTTCTTTTTTTTTTTGCATCTTCATCTATCTTCTGTTATTATCTCAAGCATTATTGGAGTACTTCACTGACATGGTTTTAGGACACAGGCTGATCCCTGAGATACCGCACAAAAATAAAGTGCAACACACAATGGTGTCTATCAAATATGCTTAATAAGGTAGAAATTGGAAAAATTCTATCGCAAATAAAAATGGGAATTTATTCCCATGAAGGTGTAAGATGGTAATATGAATATAAAACGTGAATAGTTTCCATTTATTTACATTTGAGCAGAAATAATGTTATCAATTTAAAGAAAAAAGGCAGAAAAACGCTTAAGAGAACAATTCATTCCCAGGGAAATTTTCTTCAGATATCGGTGATTCTGTTCAGTGATGAGTGTCATTTTTGGCTCAATGGACGTGTCCATAAGCAACATTGTTGTATTTGGAGTGCAGAGAACCCACGAGGGCTTCATAAGGCAACACAAAAAGGCACCCCACGAAAATAAAGTTTGGTTTGTTTAACGATGATTTGCAAAATATTTCGTTCCTGAGCTAAACGCTCCTGAAAACACCCATAAAAATTATATATTTTTTACATTGCATTTGGAAGCACTTTAAATATACATTTTGATTCTTGTTTTAGGGTAACTTATTGGTCGAACGTTTATAGTATTTTTTTGGGGTTTTTTCAAAGTGACAACAGAAAACCTTTTCGTGTTTGGTGGTAGTATCTTATAAAAAACAAGTAAAAACGGCTTTAAGTTCGGCCGGGCCGAACTTTATATACCCTCCACCAAGGATTGCATTCCACAGAGGTTGTCGGTTTTCGTAGAACTGCAGTAATAATACAGGAAAATATAGATTTTTTAATATAGCCAAACCAGAACAAATACAAATATGGAAAAAATAATTTTATAAATAAATATAATATTTTAATTATTTCATATCAAAAAATAAACACTCTTATATTTATATTTTCAAAAAGCTTAAATACCAGAAACATTGGTAGATAGTGGGTGCTACAGTTGGTTGTATTTCCATTCTATTTTAATTCCAAAAGTACAAATTTTGAAAATCCATTATCAGACGTACATAGTGCAAAGTAACCTAACTTCATGATTCAACCAATTTTTGCCGTAAAAGAAAAATTAAGAAATTGGGAAAAAACTTTTTATTTTGCGTGTTTATGCAGTCAGAGGAATGTATACATCGAATTCCATGATTCCAGCTGCGGCCATTTGGTTGGTACCATTTTTACCCCCTTGACGTTTCTACGCAATTACAATTTCATCATTCTAGCTGTAGTCGTTTAGTTGGTACTATTTTTATCCCTCTGTACCATTGTATCCCTTGAAAGTACGAATTTCGAAAAATTTGTTTATTTTCCGTGTCTACGCAGTCAGAGGAATGCATACTCCGAATTGCTTGACTCCTTTTTCCATTTTAATCCCAAAAAGTACGAATTTCGAAAAATTCGCAGCTAGAGTCATGAAATTCGGAGTATTTTTATCCCCTTTTTCATTTTAACCCCAAAAAGTACGAATTTCGAAAAATCTGTTTATTTTAAGTGTCTACGCAATCAGATGAATCTATATACCGAATTTCATTATTCCAGATGTAGCCGTTTGGTTGGTACCATTTTTATCCCTCCGTACCCATTGTATCCCTTGAAAGTACGAATTTGGTAAAAAACCTTTTATTTTTCCTGTCTACGCAGTCAAATGAATGTATACTCCGAATTGCTTGACTCTTGCTGCGGTCATTTGGTTGGTACTATTTTTATCCCCTTTTTCTATTTTGACCCCAAAAAGTAAGAATTTCGAAATATCAGTTTATTTTGTGTGTCTACACAGTCAGAGGAATGTATACTCCGAATTTCACGACTCTAGCTGCGGTCATTTGATTGGTACTATTTTTATCCCTTTTTTCATTTTAACCCCAAAAAGTACGAATTTTTAAAAATCCTACACGGATTACTTGTCTATGCAATCAGAGGAATGTATACACCGACTTTCATTATTCTAGGTACAGCCGTTTGGTTGGTACCATTTTTATCCCTATATTCCCATTTGACCCCTTAAAAGTACGAATTTGGAAAAAATACTTTTATATTATGTATATACTCAATTAAAGGAGTGTACACACCGAATTTCGTGTTTCTAGCTATTGTCGTTTAAAATGTACCATTTTTATCCCTTTTTTGCCCCATTTCACCCCCTACAAATAAGAATCACTTTATGGTGTACGTTTTTGCTATAAGGGGAATGCGCGTACCAAATATCAAGCAAATATAAACAGACATATTCAAAAAGCATGATTAAATACGCTAAAATATTAGGGATTATTATGGGTATTTTTAGTCCTTGAGAGGGAAAAATTTTTCCCTTTGAGCCGATTTCGCCCCATTTCAATCCCAACCGATCTACGACTATAAGACGCATTTATGGAAAATTTGAAGGTTCTAGCTCCTTTCGTTTAGATGGTAGCGTGCTTTCAACAGACGGACAGACGGACGGACATGGCTAGATTGTCTTAGAATTTTATGACGATCAGGAATATATATACTTTATAGGGTCTCAGGTCGATATTTCAAGGTGTTACAAACGGAATGACAAAGTTAGTATACCCCCATCCTGGTGGAGGGTATAATAAATAACTGCAATCAATACCTTTCCAATGATGCCTTCGGAAGGAAAATTATGCTGTAGCGTTCATTTTTGTAAAAAGAGTTTGAAAATTTTGAAATCTGAATATTATTTAAAATAATTATTCCATTTTCCATTCCATTCCTTTTATTTATGTATCCGAGTTTTCAAAGTTTACGTATGGCGGTCATTTTAGGATGGGTGAATATTTCCCCACCCGCAGTACCAAGAGCTAAAAGAAAAAATAATAATCAATTTCTTGTTTGAATCCCAAATTGGTAGGTAGATATAATATAATTATATATATTATATCTATCTACAGCTTTATTTTGTTCGGTGACTTATAGTGAAATTTGACGTAGAATATTTTTTCCATTCACACCACTGCCCTAAAATTCAGTTTTGTGGGACAGTTTACCACCAATTCGGAATAAGTATCAAATTAACACTAAAATGAATTTTAAGTTTTGGCTTATTTCTGCAATTTATGTTGAGTTTTAGTGTATTCAGAGACTTATAGTAGAATTTTATGGCAAATATTTTTGTAGAACATTTTCACCCATTAAACCCCTGTTTTAGAGGTGTTTCTTTGACCTTTTTCAGAAAAGGGACCAAAAAAATGGCTTCATTGAGGAGCTGAATGTTCCACAAAGTTTGAAGTAATATTGCTGAACCCATCCGATACTTAAAATGTATGGGTCACAAGTAGGGTATCCAATTATTCGAACTTTTACATTATTTGATTAATCGTTTCTTTGAAAACAGATAATTTTCGATTAATCGAATAATGCCACCAATAATTATTCGATTAATCGAACAATTGTCCAACTCAATAAATCATAATTAATTAAAGCTAAATGACAAGAAAAATTTAATTCAATGTGAATCAGTACTTTTCTATAATGAATTACAATGCTGGCAATCATGTCTATAAAGAGTTTGCGAGTAGTCCAGCTATATATTTACTCAAAATATATATCACACGAACGATTCTGACTATCTAATTTTATTCAAAGAACAATATAATATAAATTTGAAACTAAAAACAAGTAAGAAGGCGTTAAGTTCGGCCGGGCCGAATCTTATATACCCTCCACCACGGAGTGCATTCGTGTTACCAGCAGATTAATGGACGTCGACTTTACATAGAAGTACAGTACCATATTACGAAAATTGTGATATTTTTATGCACATTACTATATTTGATTACTATTTCAAACTATAATGTATACTTATGCGCACTGTTTAAAATAAAATATAAATAAAATGCTGAAATTGTGAAAGTGAACATGCCTAAATATTAGACGACTGTCAGTCGCCATTAGAAAGAAGCATTTTCAGATACAGACAAAGTGATAAGAAAAGTATAAATTTTAAAGATATCCCCATTCGCCCCATTCTACGCCCAAATGTACAAATTTCGAAAAAAAACCTTTTTCGAGTCTTCATAGTCAGAATGTATACACCGAATTTCATGATTTCAACTTCAGCGGTTTGGTAGGTCCCATTTGTATCCCTCTTTTTAATTATATCTCTTAAAAGTGTGAATTTCGAAAAATCCCTCTATTTTATGAGTCTATGCAATTAGAGGGATGTGCACACCGAATTTCATAATTGTAGCTGTTGTCGTATCATTGGTACCGTATTTTATCCCTTTTTGTCCCAATTCGCCCGCTAAAACTTTTATTTTCTTTGTGTTGCTTCCAAGCTACAAGAGGAATGTCCGCAACAAATTTTAACTGTATGAAAATAAGAAATTTAATTAATAAGCCAAGGCTACCAATATTTTTATACTATGTATATATGTATATAATGGAAATAATACTTCAATTCATAAAGTAAATATAAGGGAGCAATCATAAATACCCTAAATAGTGGGGGATAGAGAGCGTATTTCCAGCTACTATAAATTTTGAAAATACCTTATCTCTCAAGTACGCAGTATAAGACAACTTCATGATTCTATCATTTTTTGTCGTAAAAGCAACAAAATAAAGTATAAATTTTACGTGGCTGTGCAGTCAGAGGAATGTATACACCGAACTCCATGATTCTATCAGCGGCCATTTTGTTGGTACCATTTTTATCCCCTTTTTCCAATTTTGCCCCCTCAAGAGTACGACTATGTAAACTCTGTTCATTTTACGTATCTACATAATTAGAGGGATGTACACACCGAATATCATCATTCTAGCTGTATTCGTTTAGTTGGTACTATTTTTATCCCCTATAGCCATTGTATCCCTTAAAAGTACGAATTTGGAAAAAACTTTTTATTTTTTGAGTCTACGCAGTCAGAGGAATGTATACTCCGAATTTCATGGTTCTAGCTGCTGTCATTTGGTAGGTACTATTTTTATCCCCTTTTTCCATTTGAACCTCAAAAAGTACGAATTTTGGAAAGTTCTTTTATTTTACGTGTCTACGCAATCAGAGGAATGTATATATCAAATTTCATTATTCTAGGTGCAGCCGTTAGGTTGGTACTATTTTTATCCCTCTATCCCCATTTAACCCCTTAAAAGTACGAATTTAGAAAAAATACTTTTATATTATGTATCTACTCTATTATAGGAATGTACACACCAAATTTCGTGTTTCTATCTGTTGTCGTTTGATAGGTACCATTTTTATCCCTTTTTGTCCCATTTCGCCCCTATAAATAAAAACACTCTATGGTGCCCTTTTATGCTATAAAGGGAATGCGCATTGCAAATATCAAGTAAATACAATCTAATATGTTCAAAAAACAGGCTGAAATACTCTAAATATTAGGGGTATTTTCAGTGACCCTCTGGGCCACCCACTTTCAATCCCAACCGATCTACAACCATAAGACACATTTAAGAAAAATTTGAACCACCTAGCTCATTTCGTTCGGCCGCTATCGTGCTTTCAACAGACAGACGGACAGACAGACATGGCTATATCGTCTTAGAATTTTACCACGACCCAGAATATATATACAGGGTGATTTTTTAAGAGCTTGATAACTTTTTTTTAAAAAAAAACGCATAAAATTTGCAAAATCTCATCGGTTCTTTATTTGAAACGTTAGATTGGTCCATGACATTTACTTTTTGAAGATAATTTCATTTAAATGTTGACCGCGGCTGCGTCTTAGGTGGTCCATTCGGAAAGTCCAATTTTGGGCAACTTTTTCGAGCATTTCGGCCGGAATAGCCCGAATTTCTTCGGAAATGTTGTCTTCCAAAGCTGGAATAGTTGCTGGCTTATTTCTGTAGACTTTAGACTTGACGTAGCCCCACAAAAAATAGTCTAAAGGCGTCAAATCGCATGATCTTGGTGGCCAACTTACCGGTCCATTTCTTGAGATGAATTGTTCTCCGAAGTTTTCCCTCAAAATGGCCATAGAATCGCGAGCTGTGTGGCATGTAGCGCCATCTTGTTGAAACCACATGTCAACCAAGTTCAGTTCTTCCATTTTGGGCAAAAAAAAGTTGGATATCATCTCACGGTAGCGCTCACCATTCACAGTTACGTTACGATTCGCATCATCTTTGAAGAAGTACGGTCCAATGATGCCACCAGCCCATAAACCGCACCAAACTGTGACTTTTTCTGGATGCATTGGTAGCTCTTGCAATGCTTCTGGCTGATATTCACTCCAAAATCGACAATTCTGCCTATTTACGTACCCATTGAGCCAAAAATGAGCTTCGTCGCTGAACACAATTTCTTTCTTTCTGAACTTTCTTAACAGAGCACGCATTTTGATAATAAAATTCAATGATTTGCAAGCGTTGCTCGTTAGTAAGTCTATTCATGATGAAATGTCAAAGCATACTGAGCATCTTTCTCTTTGACACCATGTCTGAAATCCCACGTGATCTGTCAAATACTAATGCATGAAAATCCTAACCTCAAAAAAATCATTTACTTTATGGGGTCTCCGATGAATATTTCAAGGTGTTACAAACGGAATGACAAAGTGAATATACCCCCATCCTGGAGGTGGAGGGTATAATAAGATGATATAGTAAAGGGTGATTTTTTAAGAGCTTGATAACTTTTTTAAAAAAAAAACGCATAAAATTTGCAAAATCTCATCGGTTCTTTATTTGAAACGTTAGATTGGTCCATGACATTTACTTTTTGAAGATAATTTCATTTAAATGTTGACCGCGGCTGCGTCTTAGGTGGTCCATCCGCTTAGTCCAATTTTGGCATTTCCACGTTTTTGAGTAACAGAGACCCAATTGGTGCGAACGGCGACGAATCGAAAATTGGTGGTCATCATTAACACTGGCCGATACAGCTGCGATATTTTCTTCAGTTCGCACTCTACGTAAGCGTGTTGGTGGTTTAATGTCCAACAATGTAAATTTGGTGCGAAATTTAGTGACAATAGCCCGAATAGCCGCTTCAGTGGGTCGATTAAACTGACCATAAAATGGAAGCGCGCAATGAACTTTCTTAACAGAGCACGCATTTTGATAATAAAATTCAATAATTTGCAAGCGTTGTTCGTTTGTAAGACGATTCATGATGAAATGTCAAAGCATACTGAGCATCTTTCTCTTTGACACCATGTCTGAAATCCCACGTGATCTGTCAAATACTAATGCATGAAAATCCTAACCTCAAAAAAATCACTCTTTATATATACATAAATAAATTTGTATTGTTATTAATAAAACTGTATTGTATTTAGCCGATGTTGTCTTCAAAAGAAGACAACATATTATTCTAAATCAATTTATTTATTTGCAATGTATATTTATATTTAATGCATAATTTATAATATCGATTATTTGTTGCAATTTATTCGAATTATTCGTTATTCGAAAATGATGATTTTTTCATTATTCGAACAAATATTTGAAAAGAATTATTCGATTAATCGAATAAAATTTAATCGGTTGGAAACCCTAGTCACAGGCTTTAGATTCATCATAAGAATGTGGAAATATTCAACCCTTCTAAAATTACCCTCATACGTAAACTTTCAAAATGTCGATGCGTGTATATTCTTTTTTTAATCCTTCTATCAGAATCCGTCGTCAGAAATTGTGATTTTCGAAAAAAATCATTTTGTTCCACAGTGTTAGTTAATAAAATCGAAGGGATACTTTTTGGCTATAAAAAATTACAGGGCATTAAGAAAAAATAAAAAATATTTTTTAAAATTTGAAAATTTTATATTAAACTAGAAGTAATTAGCTTGAAGCTCACCAAATCTATTTATATTATAATAGTGTTTGGAAGCCGGCGTTGCGCGGGTTCATTCTTCCCTATTCCCCTAGTTCGTATGCTTTGGAAGAAAATGGGTATTTTTGATAGTTTTAAAATATTGTTTGTGTGGTAGGTACCACCCCTCTTTGTCATATCATGAACTAGTATATCCAGGAACTATCCCCTGTCCAGAAGTTAGATACAGTAAATTTTCAAGCTAATTGGTCTACTGGTGCCCTACACGTAACATACAGACACTCATTGATTTATATATATATATAGCTGAACCCCTGAACTGCCGAACAGAAAAACAGATGGAAATTAAAATCAGGTTTCATATTGTTTTTTTTTTATGATCGGTAATATATGCACCACTTATAATCAAATTGATTTCAGGTCCTTTTCATTACCAAAACAAAAAACTTCCAACGTAAGAAGAACTTACATAATCGAATAGCTGGAATTCGAATATACTACATTCAAAACAAATAGAAAATCAATCAAATCGTTCACTAATCACACAACAAAATAACTAAAAAATTAATATAATTTCTGTTTTCTTAACATAAGTCGGCATTTGACGGATGAATATAGTGGGTGTCCCAAGAAGAACGCAATTTTTAAATCTGGCAACATTCGAAGTGTCATTGTTTGACATTTGAACAATTGTTATTGTTTGTTAGTAGAAGGTACGAGGTTAGTAAAAATGGAGCGCTACACGAATGAACAACGCATTCTCATTGTGAAATTGTTTTACCAAAATGGTGAAAGTTTTGCGGCTACAGTTCGCAAATTGCGATCAATTTGGGGTCACAATAATGCTCCAAAAGAGTCAACTGTAAAGAGATTAATGGATAAATTTGCCGAAACTGGGTCTGTTAGTGATGTAAAGACAACAACGCGCCATCGACCAGGTCTATCGACCGAAAATGTCGCAGCTGTACGTGATGATGTCGCTCAAACTCCATCCGCCTCAATTCGACACCGAGCTCAGCAAATTGGTGTCTCCAAATCCACTTTGCAGCGAATTTTGACGAAAGATTTGCATCTTCATGCATACAAAGTTCAATTGACTAAGGAACTGAAGCCAACTGACCATGGACAGCGAAGGGAGTTCGTTAATTGGGTATTGGAGAGACAACATGAAAATGCTGATTTTGCCGATAAAATTATCTTCAGTGACGAGGCCCATTTTCATCTTGATGGCTTCGTCAATAGGCAGAATTGTCGCATTTGGGGTGCGGAAAATCCTCGAGTGATTCACGAGAAGCAAATGCATCCTCAACGTGTCACTGTGTGGTGTGGTTTTTGGGCTGGAGGAATCATTGGACCTTTTTTATGAAAATGAGGCAGGTCAAGCGCAAACAGTCAATGGTGTTCGGTATCGTGAAATGATAACCAGTTTTTTCTTGCCTAGAATTGAAGAAATGAATGTGGAGGGCATGTGGTTCCAACAAGACGGCGCCACATGTCATACAGCCAGAGAAACAATTCAATTGCTGCATCAGTCATTTCCCGGTCGTGTTATTTCGCGTTTTGGAGATCAGAATTGGCCGCCTAGATCGTGCGATTTAACACCATTAGATTTTTTTCTTTGGGGTTTTTTGAAGTCGATGGTTTACGCGAATAAGCCGACGACGACTCAAGCCTTAAAAGACGAAATTGGACGCTGCATTAATGAAATACCGCAGCATTCATGCAAAACGGTCATTGAAAATTTCATTAAAAGATCGCGTGCATGCCAGCAAAGCCGCGGCGGCCATCTGCACGATATATTGTTCCATACATAACCTCATTCTGTCTACTTTACGATATAATAAAGTTTCACGATTTTTTCTTAAATATCTGTGTTTTATTTAAAATTAAAAAATTGCGCTCTTCTTGGGACACCCTTTATATTTTTTGTAACCTTTCTGTACTATTGGCCTAAGAAGTTCCAAAGAAAGTTTTACAAAATTCAAATCAAAATTTCCCCATCTTTCAAATTCCGCCCATTTGTATATTGTCTAAGCAGGTTAAAAATAAATGAACTCACACAACAGTATAGGAATCTCGCTGACGAATATACTCTAAAACAGGTTTTTCCGCCAATCTTTGCACAACTATTTACATTGCATCTACTATCAGCACTCTATGTGTTATAGAACTGACAATATTCGATGATAGGTTTTAACTTCGTATGTGAGGTACCACGCCCACTTTCCCAATACCGCCCATTTTTGGCATAAATACGCAGGTTTATGATAGATACACTCACACAAAATTTCAGTATTGTATCTGTCATAGAACTGAATATATCCGAAAATTGGTTATAGCTTCGTATGGGAGGTGCCACACCCACCCGCCCATTTTTGGAACAACTACGCATATCGAAAAAAATTTGAGCACTCTAGGTGTCATAGAACTGGCAATATTCAATAATAGGTTTTAACTTCGTATGAGAGGTGCCACGACCATTTTTCCAATACTGCCCATTTTTGGCACAACTGTCCACATTGATGCTAGATGCACTTACACAAAATTTCAGCCTATTTTCACCGTCGCTTCAGCATGAACATACTGTGCAAATTTCAAGAACATCGGTCCAGTAATTTAGGCTGCTATAAAGAACAAGCAAACAAACACAGATTCATTTTTATATTTACCACAAAAAAGTTGATTTAATTACCTTTAAACAAAATTCCTAATTTTCAATTCATCGTAGAGTCTACAATTTTATCTTTTTTGAAAATCGGGAAGGCAGTTCTATTTCCTTTATTCAGAAGTATAAATTTCCAAACTTTCATCAAAATCGTACAAAAACCTGAGGACAATTTGTGTTCCGTTTCACATTAAATATCTTTTAGAGTTTTTAATTTATTTTATTTATTTTGATATTTATATACGATTCATGAGTTTCATTTAGGTATTATTTCTCTACGGATCAGTGCTGTCGGGTCTTTTATATTTAATTGGCAAAACGACAGGTTTAATGCAGTCCTCAATTCGCTAATATTCTCAATATCGTTAAACGCGAATACAAATAAGTAAGATCCAAGTATATTATATCCTACACGTTCTGACCTTTTACAAGTTTGTTATTACCATTCCTTATCCCCCAAAAAAACGCTAACATGAGTTAACTTACATAGAAGTATGTACGTTTCAGTCGGCTAAATCGACTTATAACGGAAGTTATAAGGAATTAAATTTTACGTAGGGCAGGATAATTTGTGTGGAAGGTATTAAGAGGTTCGTGTCACATGGTCCAAGCTTTGACATTTTTAAAACGATTGTAAAAGCACGCAAAGCAAATCATAGTGGATTCCATGCACCAGTCTAGAAGTTATGAAGTATTTTTAATGTTACCTAGGATAGATACAAGAAGAGACGTGGCCAAAGCGTAAATATTTCTTAGTTTTAGAGTGATTATAAAATGATTTTCTAATATCACATTGCAAATTATATTGACTACCCGTATGGATGATATCTCGGTTTTATTGTAACCAATGTATATGCCACTTTGTGTGGAAGGTACCAGAAGGGGTGTGCCAATATCGCCCATATTCCATGCGAATGTAGCTTCTATAAAAGCATTGCCATATATTAAACTTCACAGTTTTCCGATAATATGTATAAAAGTTATAACCGCTTAAATTTTACGTAGTTTTGGTTGATTTGTATATTCTTAGGCCGTATGGCCACACGTATGAATCTTTGTCTAGAGTGTCCATTTCTCTAGAAGCTGTTTAGATGAAGAAGATGATAAAACTGTACAACACTTGCATTATTCTTGGGAGGGACTGCAAGAGTACCGTCTCGCCTACTAAGGGTGCAGACTCTTCAATGACCTTAGATGCTCCTGTTAAACCTCACGTTCGATTTGTGGAGAAATCCTGCTGGATCAAGAGAACCAATGGAAATATGAGATAATCCCACATTTCTTTTCACTCATCATCCATTACCTCATTTATCCTCACCCTGTATTAACTCTCATATATTCCCTCTTCTCACGGGAACCATAATGTGCCGAATTTAGTTGGCTCCGAGTGTGTACTTCGGTTGTATACAACTGACGGGGATGCCCGTTTTTTAAATCCGCAAATTTTCACATTTTTAGTTCGATTTATATTTTTAAAACTTCTTAACCCAATAAGGCCGCAATTTTTTAACAAACTTTTGGTCCTGAATGCGATAAATGTGAAGTAAAATATGAAATATGGGGTTGCATCGTAAACACATTCTAGTCTTTTGTAAAGTCAATTTTTCGAAAAAATTCTCATTCTCTTTTAATGCATTCAGATATACACCCAAAATCCACTTTTTGCGGATTTCATCTGTGAAGCTTCATATAAAAAAAATCACAAAATCCAGAAAAAGTGGATTTAGGAACGCTGTATTAAATTGGGAGGGAAAATATGCTATTACAATAATTATTTTCACAAAAATATAAATTTATGTTAGCGTTTAGGAGAATTATTATAATTATTATAGAAACATATATCCAAAATGTTTTCTAAATTACACCCTGGTAGAGCAAAACTTGAACTTGACAAATCGAATATAATATATTATACAAAGGTATTTCTAGATGTTTAATAAATACTTTTAATGCAAGTCTTAAATATGTAACACTCTAACCAATCATATAATTTTGCCGCAAAAAAGTCCTTTACTCTGTCTGCATTATTTTGATCAAGACACTTGGAATTTAGCTAACACGTTGCTTAGTTTATCATGTCCCCTATCGGAGCTTTAATATTCGTACTATAATCTTCGGATTATAAGTCCAGCTTATATGCTAATGTCATCTGTAGGGGTTATCAATTTTACTATCACGTAAAAAAAAGTTTTTTTAGTCGCCAAAAAATAGATTTTTTAAACAAAAAGTCATGACATTAGTAGAAAATCGAAAAAATAGTTTATTGTATTTTTTAATAGCATCCTTACGAAGAAAACATTGTCTACTTGTAAGCAGTAGTACAAAGATTAGATTTTTCACAAATTCGAATTTTTGGCGATTTTTTTTAAATTAATTTTTCTTTTTGTCCAATTTGTGAGCAATTTTAATCGCGAGTAAATGTCACACTGATTTCAAATTATGTGCCACTTACAATACTTGCACTTTTGTACTTCAATGTCTATGCAATGCCAGCTTTAACATTCAATTGACGTAGAATTCATATCAAAAACGTTGGAACTGCTTTGTTTTTCTATCGATTTTGATCACTTATGGTTTGTTGGAATGAAAATTGTATTTAAAAACGATTTCATGGAAATTAAAATTGTTTTACGGCTTTTTGTTAAACATCCATGTTTTCCCATATAAAGTGTGTTTTTATACCCTCCACCTCCAGGATGGGGGTATATTCACTTTGTCATTCCGTTTGTAACACCTTAAAATATTCATCGGAGACCCCATAAAGTATGTATATTCTGTGTCGTGGTAAAATTCTAAGACGATATAGCCATGTCCGTCTGTCTGTCTGTTGAAAGCACGATAGCGGCCGAACGAAATGAGCTAGGAGGTTCAAATTTTTCCTAAATGTGTCTTATGGTTGCAGATCGGTTGGGTTTGAAAGTGGGCGAAATCGGCCCAGATGGAAAAATTTTTCCCTCACAAGGTCTGAAAATACCCCAAATATTTAGAGTATTTCAGCATGTTTTTTGAACATAATAGCTTGTATTTACTTGGTATTTGCAATTCACATTCCTTTTATAGCATAAAAGGGCACCACAGAGTGAATTTTATTTGTAGGGGGCGAAATGGGACGAAAAGGGATAAAAATAGTACCTTTCAAACGACAACAGATAGAAACACGAAATTTGGCGTGTACATACCTCTAATAGAGTAGATACATAATATACAAGAATTTTTCTAAATTTGTACTTTTAAGTGGTTAAATGGGGATAGAGGGATAAAAATAGTACCAACCAAACGGCTGCATCTAGAATAATGAAATTCGGTGTATATATTCCTCTGATTGCATAGACACACAAAATAAAAGAATTTTTCGAAATTCGTACTTTTTGGGGTTGAAATGGAAAAAGGGGATAAAAATTGTACCAAACAAATTGATGCAGCTAGAACCATGAAATTCGCGGTATACATTCCTCTGACTGAGTGACACGAAAAAAAATGTTTTTCCAAATTCGTACTTTCAAGGGATTCAATGGGAGCAGAGGGATAAAAATGGTACCAACTAAAAGGCTACAGCTAGAATGATGAAATTTTCGAAAGTCGTACTTTTAAGGAGTAAAATGCGAAAAAGGGGATAAAAATGGTACCAACAAAATGGCCGCAGATAGTATCATGGAATTGGGTATATACATTCCTTTGAGTGCATAGCCACGTAAAATATTTTTTTTCCAAATTCGTACTTTATTTTGTTGCTTTTACGACAAAAAAATGGTAGAATCATGAAGTTGTCTTATACTGCATGCCTGAGAGATAAGGTATTTTCAAAATATATACATTTGAATTTAAAATAGATGGAAATACAACCAACCAAAGGACTGCAGCTGAAAATACACTCTCTATCCCCCAATATTTAGGGTATTTATGATTGCTGCCTTCTATTTACTTTATGAATTGTAGTATTATTTCCATTATATATATACATAGTACAAAAATATTGGTAGCCTTGGCTTATTAATTAAATGATTTTCTGATTTTCATACATTTGAAATTTGTTGCGGACATTCCTCTTGTAGCTTGGAAGCACCACAAAGAAAATAAAAGTTTTAGTGGGCGAAATGGGACAAAAATGGATAAAATATGGTACCAATGATACGACAACAGTTAGAATCATGAAATTCGGTGTGTACATTAGAGCGTACCAGGTTACAAGTAAAAAAAAAAAAAGTTCGCCGTACACCTTCGAATATGAAGTATTATTGAAAGGTAGTTTCGAAAAAATTTTTTTTATTTTTTTATGCCGAACGTAGGGGTCGCGCTTTTACATTTTTCTATATAACTTCTGCATTTATAAACGGATTTTAAAGTGTGATACATCGATGTTTTTGTCCGATTTTTTTGTCTTTGAAGTCATTGAGCTCAAACATGATTCATGATTTTATGCGAGCTTTAATTTTCGATTATTAGAGTGGTACATTAGGGTAGTAGCAACTGAGAAATGATGGGTAAGTACCAGAAGGGGGTGCTTGAGCTCAATGACTTCAAAGACAAAAAAATCGGCCTCGTCGAGACAAAAACATCGATGTATCACACTTTAAAATCCGTTTATAAATACAAGTTATATAGAAAAATGTAAAAGCGCGACCCCTACGTTCGGCATAAAAAAATAAAAATTTTTTTTTTGAAACTACCTTTCAATAATACTTCATATTCGAAGGTGTACGGCGAACTTTTTTTTTGAGGTACGCCCTAGTGTACATCCCTCTATTTGCTTAGACACGTAAAATAGAGGGATTTTTCGAAATTCTTACTTTTAAGAGATATAATTAAAAAAAGAGGGATAAAAATGGGACCTACCAAACCGCTGAAGTTGAAATCACGAAATTCAGTGTATACATTCCGACTATGAGAGTCGAAACAAAAAGTTTTTTTTTCGAAATTTGTACATTTTGCGGAGAATGGGGCGAATGGGGATAACTTTAAAATTTGTACCTTACTTATCAAAATAATACAGTCACTTTGTCTGTATCTGAAACTGCTTCTCCCTAAAGGCGACTGGCAATCACTTTCACAATTACAGCATTGTATTTATATAGGGTCCGCCATCTAACGTTTGTTTTTTTTCAACTATTCAACCGTTGGACTCGCGCAACATTCAGCTTTTGCCTCAAAAACGTTATAGTACCTCTTGTTGAAGAAAGAGAATTTCAAGAAAAAATGTTTCAAACATTTTCCGTGTCCATTTTTTGGAATGGTTTTAGCTTCATCTTAACATCTAACCGAGAGTAATCGGACTTAAAAAAAGGACGTAATTAATTTTTTCGAAATCAAAAAATTTAAAAAAAAAATATTTCCATAGTTTTTTAATGCTGCTTTTATGAACAGTAGGCTTTAATATACAAGAAATATGTTTTTAGGTCCAGGGCACACATTTTTTCTTGTTTGTTGCATAGCGTTATTCACACTATTATCTACGTGCCTCAATCACAACATACGCTACAAAATGTTTGATTTAATACTCACCTCAACAAAAAAAAAAAAAACAAATACCCCACTGTGTGGTGGAGGGCATACGAATGCTTGTTAACACCTTTAACTCAGTAATAGTTTCGCTACATTGTATGCCCACCGTGTAAAGCAGGTTTAAGCTATGGTTTCTATCCACAAGACCGATAAGGCTGACATGTGTATGGGCAAACATATTGTTTGAGCTGGCAAACGTTTCATTTCAAACATACACACTCGTGTGCCAGACCATTATCGAATTAAGAAGGGAGTCAATCAAGTTTCACGTTCTAATTGTAGCGCGACAACTTAATTATCTCCACGTAAAAGAAAAAAATTTGAAGGTTTTTTTAAAGTTATTTTGGTATTTATGCAAAGACTTGTGTTGAGTATGTGAATGGAAATAAACGAAACAAAAACATTGCATTTAATATTTGAAATGTTTACATGTTTATTTCATGATTATATATTAATATAGTGGCTAATAGTGATTTATGCATTTTTACAAATATTTCTGCTACTTTTCTATTATAAAAGACATAAAACTGAGGAAAATATTCCACATTGCTTCAATTAAATAAATGTTTTGTTTCATAGTATGTAAAACTCAGATAAAAATTCTTACAAACAGGATGTAATTCTCAATTCTTCCATGACAATTTGTCCATTACTTGCTGATAGCTTTGAAGGCACCTTCGCCATGATTGTTTAGAATAATATTTGAAACTACCCCCACTAAAAAATTAAAAAAATAATAAAAATTATTTGCTTTTTACTTAGTTTTCAGATTAGACTATGTAACAAAATACAAATATTTTCTGTCCAAACCGAAAAAAATAATTTTTAATATTTGTACTCTTATTTTGGATATATTGGTCCGATTTCACCCGCTAACATGTTGCCACGAAAACAATCATAAAAATAGAAAAATGTAGGAAAAATATATTGTTTATTTTTTAATAACTGACATTCGATCGCAAGAAACAGTCTTTATTTATCATTACAATTATTTTTTTTTTTTCTTAAAAAAATCTTTTTTTGACACGAAAAAAATCCTAAAAACTATTTCGTTTAATATTTTAATAGCTGACATTCTAAAGCAAAAAACAGTATTTATTTATTTATAATTATAATATTTTTTTTCTGGCACGAAAAAAATCATAAAATATAGAACGAAAGCCGAAAAAAAATATTTTGTTTATTTTTAATAGCTGACATTCTAACTCAAAAGACAGTATTTATTTATTTATAATTATAATTAAATTTTTTTCAAAAAATATTTTTTTTCTGGCACGAAAAAAATCATAGAATATAGAACGAAAGACGAAAAAAATATTTTGTTTATTTTTTAGTAGCTGACTTTCTAACGCAAAAAAAACTATATTTATTTATAATTATAATTATTTTTTTAAATCTGTTTTTCTGGACGAAAAAATCATTAAAAGTAGAAAAAAGTCGGAAAAAATATTTTGTTTAATTTCTTAATAGCTGACATTCTAACGCAAAAGACAGTAATTATTTATTTATAATTATAATTAACTTTTTTTTAAAAAAAAAAATATTTTTTTTCTGGCACAAAAAAAATCATAGAATATAGAACGAAAGCCGAAAACTTTTTGACTTTTGACATGGTCGAAATCATGATCGTGGTAGTCTGCAGCCAAGTAATAAATGTCACCATGCCATTTGTAAATAAATTTGCATTCTATTAAATATAGATGCAAAATGGTCTTGAGCCAGGACAATATCCCAGTTCAAAATATATTTTTTTAATAGCTGACTTTCTAACGCAAAAAAAAAAAAACAATATTTATTTATAATTATAATTATTTTTTTAAATCTGTTTTTCTGGCTCGAAAAAATCATTAAAAATAGAAAAAAATCGGAAAAAATATTTTGTTTAATTTCTTAATAGCTGACATTCTAACACAAAAGACAGTATTTATTTATTTATAATTATAATTAACTTTTTTTCAAAAAAAAATATTTTTTTTTTCTGGCACGAAAAAAAATCATAGAATATAGAACGAAAGACGAAAAAAATATTTTGTTTATTTTTTAATAGCTGACTTTCTAACGCAAAAAAACTATATTTATTTATAATTATAATTATTTTTTAAATCTGTTTTTCTGGCACGAAAAAATCATTAAAAATAGAAAAAATTCGGAAAAAATATTTTGTTTAATTTCTTAATAGCTGACATTCTAACGCAAAAGACAGTAATTATTTATTTATAATTATAATTAACTTTTTTTTTCAAAAAAAAAAATATTTTTTTTTCTGGCACAAAAAAAAAAATCATAGAATATAGAACGAAAGCCGAAAACTTTTTGACTTTTGACATGGTCGAAATCATGATCGTGGTAGTCTGCAGCCAAGTAATAAATGTCGCCATGCCATTTGTAAATAAATTTGCATTCTATTAAATATAGATGCAAAATGGTCTTGAGCCAGGACAATATCCCAGTTCAAAAAATATTTTTTTAATAGCTGACTTTCTAACGCAAAAAAAAAAAAACAATATTTATTTATAATTATAATTATTTTTTTAAATCTGTTTTTCTGGCACGAAAAAATCATTAAAAATAGAAAAAAGTCGGAAAAAATATTTTGTTTAATTTCTTAATAGCTGACATTGTAACGCAAAAGACAGTAATTATTTATTTATAATTAACTTTTTTTTTTCAAAAAAATCTAAAAGAAATATTTTTTTCTGGCACGAAAAAAATCATAGAATATAGAACGAAAGACGAAAAAATATTTTGTTTATTTTTTAATAGCTGACTTTCTAACGCAAAAAAAAACAATATTTATTTATAATAATAATTATTTTTTTTAATCTGTTTTTCTGGCTCGAAAAAGTCATTAAAAATAGAAAAAAATCGGAAAAAATATTTTGTTTAATTTCTTAATAGCTGACATTCTAACGCAAAAGACAGTATTTATTTATTTATAATTATAATTAACTTTAAAAAAAAATATTTTTTTTCTGGCACAAAAAAAAAATCATAGAATATAGAACGAAAGCCGAAAACTTTTTGACTTTTGACATGGTCGAAATCATGATCGTGGTAGTCTGCAGCCAAGTAATAAATGTCACCATGCCATTTGTAAATAAATTTGCATTCTATTAAATATAGATGCAAAATGGTCTTGAGCCAGGACAATATCCCAGTTCAAAAAATATTTTTTTAATAGCTGACTTTCTAACGCAAAAAAAACAATATTTATTTATAATTATTTTTTTTAATTTGTTTTTCTTAAAAAAATAAAAAAGGTCGGAAAAATTATTTTGTTTATTAGCTGACATTCTGACGCAAAAAAAAACTATATTTATAATTATAATTATTTGTTTAATCTTTTTTTCTGGCATAAAAAAATCATAAAAATAGAAAAAAAGTAGGAAAAAAATATTTTGTTTAATTTTTTAATAGCTGATATTTTTACGCAAAGAACAACAATATTTATTTATTTATTTATAATTATAATTTTTTTTTTGAAAAAATAATCTTTTTTCTGACACTAGAAAATCATAAAAAATATAAAAAAAGTTGGAAAAAATAATTAGTTTAATTTTTAATAGCTGACATTCTTACGCAAAAAACAATGTATGTAAAAATCTATGTTTAAATGTAGAAGTTATGATACTCTTTGTAGACGCAAAATATTTAAAAAAATCATGATTTTTTAAATTTTGTTAAATTAGCGCAAAAAGTCGTATTACAAATTATTTAAAAAGAATAGTTTATAATACCTGGCATCTTAGCGAAGAAATGAAGCATTTTTGAAGAAAAGCTATGAATAAATGTAGAAGTTATGACCCTTATGTAGAAATGAGGGAATTTTAGAAAGTAGTTTGTCATTTTTTTTCGTGTGTTAGAGTTTTAGCTATTAAAAATAAAACAAAATACCTTTTCCTACTGTTTTTATTATTTTTTTCGAGCTAGCAAAAATAGGTTTTTTTTTCCAAAAAAATACCAAATTTTTGAAGAATGTTCCTATTCTAGTTTTCCTATTCTATTATTGATGTTAGCTATTTAAAAATAGAACAATTTTTTATGATTTTTTTCGCGCAAACAAAAATAGATTTTTTCCGAAAAAAAAATATGTTTTCCTTAAATTTTTGAAGACTGTTGCTAAACCACTATGTGAAAGTGTAATTCAAAATATTTGTAGACATCATGAGTATCTTTAATTTAACATAAAACCGGGTGTTATCGTCATATTTAAAGTACCTTCGTCGAAAATTGGAATTTTTGTAAAAAATTAAAAAATTACCACAAAAAGAAATTTTAATATCGTTTTCGACTTTGGAAAGCCTAAATACATCAGAAAAAGTTATACATGACACTTCGACATTTTTTTGCTTGTAGTGTTATGTAAACAAATATATATTTATATATTTTTAATTACGACTCACAAACAACGATTTTTTGCACCCTAGTGTAAACAACAACGGCCGCTATGTTTTCGTAGGAGTACAATAATCTTTTCGGAATGCATGGACAGTGCTCATATTATCATAAACAGAAAAAAATTCCTATGCATTTTTTAATTAAATTATTTATACTCGCAATTTATGGCTGTTTTTTGTAAACATATACATACACACATACCTACATATGTACATGTGCATATAAACGTTTACTTTGTTTTTTCTTCTTCTGTCTTCTTATCATCATCGCAAATATTTCAATAATAAAACATATGAAAAGAGCACCGTTTAAAAATTAAATGTTGTTTACGTATAAAAATAGCAAAAAATAAAAGAATTAATTTTATTTTTTTCGTTATAGCGAAGAGAAACCCAAATAAGAATAACAGCAACAATAACAACAAATAATGAAAACAAATTTCAATGTCAAATATACGTTTTTTTTCAATGTCAAGATTGCCAAACAACAACAAGAGAAAAATGTGAACGATATACTAACACTATATTCAGACATATATATGTATGTATAACGTGCCTGCATACATATACCTTAGAGTGCTCTGCCAGAAAAAAGACTAGTTTCTTTTGGCGATTATTCACAAACAAGTTGTTCATCGACTGGAATTGTTTAGAAAACAATCTGAAATATTTTTAAAATTTCAAAAATATTTATTTAATTTTTTATACAGTTTAGATTGGATACAGTCCTATTCACACTTACCGTTCTCAATGTATTTTCCGACATTTATCAAAAATATTTTAGCTCAGAAATTTAATTTGGAAATTCAAAATGGGCCCTTAAGACGCTTTCGTGAGAGCGGTCACGTTAACCAAACCAAACCCGCCTTTCGTGCAACAGTTTTAGCCACACATAATACTGAGGCACTCTATTACACATACATATTTACACATATTCAAAAATTATATCATTAATGTTATTATTTTCTTGTTGAGCTCACCTCATCTCATCTCAACGCTGCTGCTCGTGGTGGTATCTCTCGAAGCGCTTGGTTTGTTTTCAGTCTCTACAGCGTGACATTTGGATGACATGCCGCCGCTTTTGCCCCACGGACAGGGGCAACACTGACACTGTTTATCGTGTGTTTTTGCACATTGTCCAAAATGTCAAATCTGAAGGATTTTGCTGAACGTCAGCAGCTGTCCATAGTGACAGATGACCATAGTTAGATGAGAGAGAAAGAGAATTACATGACGAAAGAGAGGCCGAGAGCGAGTTGCCAAATTTGAAAATATTGCTTACGTCAATGGAAAATATCAAGGAATGAGTTTTTGTTCCTTGTTTTTTGTCTTTGAGAACTTATCAAAATGTTTGAAGGAGAGCGAGAGCGAAATGTTAAGAGAGTGAAAAAAAAGTACCAATAACCCGTTTCTTCGAAGTCAAAAGCTTTTTTGTGGTATTGGTCTGGTGGCACACTACACAAGTTTGGCATTTGTTAGAGCTGCCAAGTTCTGAGCAAATCACTATGTGGGATCTAGTCCTAGTATAGTAGACACAGCAGCATGAATAGAGTGTACAAATACAGTGAGCAGCAAAAGTATGGTACCCCAGTCATACAGAATTTTTTTCTAAAATTCTCACAAATTATGAAACAATAAAATCGACATCTATTTTTATTTTATGTATTTGCTTATATAATTCAACAAATTATATAAATATGCCATATATTTAGCTAAATGAGAAATATAAAATTTTTTTATCAATAAAACTCAAAATTTTTGCACAGCATAAGTCATGGTACCCTGGTCACATCATTTATGGGATAAAATAGTTTAGTAAAACATGTGTGTTGGGTTTTGTCAAATTGTCATTTAAAACAATAACGGTACTTTCCACATTTTTTTAAATGTCTAGAAAATAATTAACAATAGAAGATCTACAATTAATAATGAATAATCATGAAGTGGGCAAGTCGTATTCCGAAATAGGTAAAATTATAAACAGAACCAAATCAACCGTCCAAAAAGTTGTTAATCGGTTAAAAACAGAAAATATAATTGAAAATAAACCGAGAACAGGCCGTCCCCCGAAGCTCAATAATAGAGAAGAACGGAAATGTTATGGGGTACCATGACTTTTGCTGCTCACTGTATATGGGACTAATTTTGTAAAAAAATCGAAAAAAATTCTTGGAAATAAATTTGTAATTTTTAACTGACTGGTCCGATTTGAACGAAATACATAGACATTGCCAAAAAGTTTTCGAAGCTGGCTTCGACAAGGTCAGAAAACTGGCTTCAACAAGGCTATCCCGACGTTGAGCTGTGAGGTTCCATGTTTTGAAAAGTCGATTTGGCCATTAAACAATTTGTTTTACATCCAATTACACTGTCCAACTAATGAAGACTTTTTGATTGGCACAGAATAGCGACCCTATAATTCTGAAAGGGCATGTTGAGTATACCATTTTTAGAGGATAAGTATATCGTCCAGCTGGTCTGAGTTTCTTTTTACAGTGGGTCAAAGTTTTAATTTTTGGTCGAAAGGAGCATTATATTATATAAGTTAATGTCTGGGGGAATTCTTAGTGTCAGAACTATTTTGTGGAATTTTATGAGGATCATTTTTGTGGAAGATCTTAACCCTCTAGCTCCTCTCTTTATGGGTCAACTTGACCCTTTCTTCGGGAAAATCAAAAAAAGTCCTTTCAAAAAAGATATTTAAGGATTAAAATGTTCTACGGAAAAAATGCCCGAAAATTTCAGAGGGTGCCACTAAAGATACCGAAATCTCTCTCTTTAAAGTAAGGCTCTTCACGCTCAAATAGCAAATTATACAAAAAATACTAGGGTTAAAATTCGACCATGTTTTTTTTTTGGAAGATCAATCTTTTTAGACAAAAAGTGTGTGTATTTCGGTAGAGCACGATAAACAAAAAATACAATACAAATTTCATATATTTACAACATTTTCATTTTCGCGGGAGGTATGACTAAAAATATTTGTATGCATGCCATTTTTGTTTTGTAATTTTTTGCGAATCCTACTAAGAAGAATTAGTCGCATATTTTTATTTGGAAGAAGATAATTTTTCATTATGTGTGTTATGATAACTTAAGCCGCTTTATATCAATTATCCATGGAAACTTAAACAGTATTGAAAGATGGCGTTCTGATAACTTTATAGTCTTATTGATTTCAAAGTCGAATTAATATTCCCAATTTAATAATAGCAAGTGTAGCGATTGAGCATGTAAGCTACCTTAAGACGCTCGGATTTTATAGAGATAACATATTGAACTTTGATGGTCGTATTAACATAGTCTTATCAAGACTTACATTTGGATTGCGTAGGCTTTGTAGCATAAATTGCTCCATGTCGCTGAATGTGCGTATATTGCTAGCTCTTTTAATTCTATATATATAAATCAATGTGAGTATGTATGTCTGTTTGCCTGTTTGTTTCGTAGAGGACGCCAAACTGGTGAGCCGATTCGCTAGAAAATTTTACTGTATCTAACTTCAGGGCAAATTCAAAAATTACTCATTTTATCTTTCAAACCATACGAAGTAAGGGAATAGGGAAGAATGAACCCGTGCAACGCCGGGAACAAAACACTAGTGTAAAATAAAACACAGTTTTGAAAGTGAACTTAAAATTAAGATTATCGGTTAAAAGAATAACTTATGGCATTATTGTTTGAAAATAATATCATGTAGATGTTGGGCACGGCTACGTCTGAGGTGGTCCATTCGGAAGGTCCAATTTTGGACGACTCGGCTGAAAATAACACGCAAATTTAAGTCGCATAGCTTCAGTTCAATTGCACAAGTTGAATTTAAGGCCGAGATCCTTACGTAAAATACGTCAAGTCGTCGAAAGACGACAAGCCAAGCTGCTGAGAACGACGACGATCGATTCGCCACGATCTTCTTCGATCTGCTGAACAAATTGGAAACGCTGCTGTGGTGTGAGTCTTTCCATGACGACTTCCCAAGCGATACTGAAACCTCTCAACTGCGGAGTTAAAATAAAAAAAATATATTTTATGTCCATGTCCATATAAGAAAGTGTCAGCTTAATGGAGGTTCTTTATAATGAAAATTTTTAAATAAAACATGATTTTTTAAAAAGTGTCCACTTAAAAGAGGTGTCCGCTTGAGGGAGTGTCCGCGAGCGAGAGGTTTCACTGTACCAGTTTGTATCGAATTTCATGATTCCAGCTACAGCCGCCGTTTGATTGGTACAATTTGTACCCGGTCGGAACCAATTTGCACGTTTATGCAGTCAGGGTAATGTAGACTCGAAAAATTAATCAATCTTTCGATATTCGTACTTTTAAGGGATAAAATGTGGAAAAAGGATAGAATTGGTATCTATTTCTATCCTTTTTCCACATTTTACCACTTAAAAGTACGAATATCGAAAGATTGATTAATTTTTCGAGTCTTTGCGACCAGAGCGATGCTCCACCGATGTTAATTATTCTATCTGCTGCCGTGTGATTGGTACTTTTGTATCCCCATTTTCTCCGCTAAATCGCTAATCTTCTCCCTAAAAGTAATTTGTTTTCAAAAAGTCCTTTATTTTGCACGTCTATACAGCCAGGGAAATGTACGCCCCTTAAAAATACAAATTTCGAAAACTCCCTTTATGTGTATATGCGAGGGATGTACAGTAGAGCGTACCAGGTTACAAGTAAAAAAAAAAGTTCGCCGTACACCTTCGAATATGAAGTATTATTGAAAGGTAGTTTCAAATTTTTTTTTTATTTTTTTTATGCCGAACGTAGGGGTCGCGCTTTTACATTTTTCTATATAACTTCTGCATTTATAAACGGATTTAAAAGTGTGATACATCGATGTTTTTGTCTCGACGAGGCCGATTTTTTTATCTTTGAAGTCATTGAGCTCAAGCATGATTCATGATTTTATGCGAGCTTTAATTTTCTGATATTAGAGTGGTACATTAGGGTAGTAGCAACTGAGATATGATGGGTAAGTACCGGAAGGGGGTGCTTGAGCTCAATGACTTCAAAGACAAAAAAGGCCTCGTCGAGACAAAAACATCGATGTATCACACTTTAAAATCCGTTTATAAATGCAGAAGTTATAAAGAAAAATGTAAAAGCGCGACCCCTACGTTCGGCATAAAAAAATAAAAAAAATTTTTTTGAAACTACCTTTCAATAATACTTCATATTCGAAGGTGTACGGCGAACTTTTTTTTTTGAGGTACGCCCTAATGTACAGACGACAAACTATTGTAGATTGTTTAGTACCATTTTTGTTCTATTTCTCTCTCTGAAAGTAAAGGGTGGTTAAATTTTAAGGTCCGTTGTTGATTTTGAATAAAACACAAATTATTTAGAAAATTATTATCATTTCTTTTTATTATGACCATATATAACCATACCAATGGTTCAATTATGTATAGAACAAAATATCGGTCAAATGGCCGCCGCTACCTCGACGGCACACCTCCATCCAATTGTCCAAATTTTCGATGACGCTGAGGCATAATTGAGGTTCTGTGCCGAATTATCTCATCCTTTAGCTCTTGAATGGTTGCTGGCTTATCGACGTATACCTTTTCTTTAAAATAACCCCAAAGAAAGAAGTCCAACGGTGTCAAATCAAATGATCTTGGCGGCCAATTGACATCGCCATCACGTGAGATAATACGGCCATTGAATTTGTCGCACAAAAGAGCCATTGTTTCGTTAGCTGTGTGGCAAGTGACACCGTTCTGTTGAAACCACATATCGTCCACATCCATATCTTCCAATTCGGGCCACAAAAAGTTCGTTATCATCTCACGATAGCGAAGACCATTCACAGTAACTGCCTGACCGGCCTCATTTTGGAAAAAATACGGCCCGATGATACCGCGCCAAACAGTCACTCTTTGTGGGTGCTCTTTGATTACACTGTGCAACATTTTTGAAGTCATTTCAAAATAACCATATACGGACACCGCTACATGATAAAAGACCAAAAAAAAAAGACCCGTGTTTTTTTTCCCCAAAGTCATGCACTTTTTTTTTATGGGCCCCCAGAGATTTGAGGCCTCGGTGTAATTTTTGGAAAAAAGTGATCATATTCTCAGGCTCATATCTCCATAAAAAAAGTGCATGACTTTGGGGAAAAAAAAACACGGGTCTTTTTTTTTTGGTCTTTTATCATGTAGCGGTGTCCGTATATGGTTATTTTTTTCGTGTTGCACTGTGTTATCATTTGCCCAAATGCGGCAATTCTGCTTATTGACGAATCCACTGAGGTGAAAATGTGACTTATCAAATTGACCGAAAAAAATCACGAAGTGCACGATATGCATTTTGATTGGAACGCCCATTTTCATAATAAGCCTGAATAACTTTAACGCGTTGCTCGATTGTGTTCAAATTGAGTTAGTCTGAAATTGAGAAATGTCAAATGAAATGCAGAAAAAAACTTCACTTTTAGTTTTGATTCACATTCAACATCGGCCCTTACAATTTAACCACCCTTTATATATATCACTTTGTGGCGCGCATTCGTGCTATAAAAGGATTGGCATAGCCACCGAGATGAAAATGAGTTTCATCTGAAAACACGAAAATTTTCCACGTAAATTTCTTACATTTTGAGTTAAAGACTCACTACTTTAGAAGTAAGTTTTTATTACTTTCCAATTTTGTTCGAGCGTATAGCTTCCCATTTTGCAAATATAAACCTGAAAAAAATGAATGTTAAATTTAAAATGTTACATGACCCACCCTATATTAGGGGATATTTGGGGGTATTTCATGTCCTTGTTAGGGAAAATATTTTTCTTCTGGATCGATTTCACCCATTTTCAATCCCATTCGATCTACAACTCTTTCTTGGAAAATTTGAATGGATGTCCTAGTAACTTTCGTTTAGATAATAGCCTGCTTTCAACAGACGGACGAATGGTCAAGAAAATATATATATAGGATCCCAGGTCGAATGGCAAACTTAATATACCCCCATCCTATAGTGAACGATATAAAAATAATATAGCGGCCTTCGAAATTCTGCCTTAATTGGTTACTTAAAAGAATATTTTAGATTTTTATATTCGAAATAAGTCCAAAGCTTACATAAAACCAAATTGCCGTCCATCGTTCATCGAATGTTGTGACACTGTTGGCTTAAAGACTGCGATTAATACGAAAAGTAAGCAAGACGTTGAAAAATTTTATTTATTAAATTTTGACGTGTTCAATTTTAAAATTGTTTCTTAATTTTTTTCACTTGAGCTGATTGTGCATCCGTAACACTAATTTTCTTTTATCAAAATGGCAACTCTATCCGTTTTATTTATATAGAAAAGCATGCAACAGTGCAAAGCATGGACGCTGCTCTCCGCAAAAAAGTATCTCTCATTCTCCCTTCCTTCCAACAGTTCAGTTCACGTCACATCAATAAATTTTGTACAACAACATTTGGCAAACTTTCTCTTCTCTCGCATTTGCGCACAATTCGCATGTTATTGTGGCGTTGCTTTCACAATTTGAGAGTGATAGAGAGTGTATTTCGTTTTCTTTTTTAACTGCTCTCCGTCGAAACAATTATCTTGGCATTTGATTGTTGTTTGTACTCTTCGCTACAGCCCAAACCACCACCTACACCACCCTCTCCCCCCACCCCACTGAGTGCACGTGATCCCAGGTTTGCCAGCCGATTGGTGGTTGACAATTTGTTGTAGTGGTGACACGTGAGTTGCCAGTTGCCCCAACTAAGCCAACACAGTTGTCGCATGTACGCGTTACGAAGGCGTACTTTCCGCGGCGTATCAACGGCGAATATTTCAATCACAAATTGTTCACCGAAAACGAGAGAGAAAGATTCAGAATTGAATGCATTCTGCAATGTGGGCAGAGGACTCTTCTCAACCAAGCGCTGGTTGTGGCGCTGGAAGGCAGAGTATACATCACAATTGAATAATGATTACGAGCAGCAAACAAATGACGGCGGTGCTATGTATTTAGACCAACCCTGCTTTTTATTTTGCTTGACTTTGTTGCATACATAATCAAAAAGTGGAACTACGGCTGTACAAAATCCACCGGGACAAGGGCTGTGTGAGAATTTCACTTTGGAATATACAATTTAGTTTTCTGTTAGATCTTTTGTTATTCATTCCATGTTCATTTTGCTCTGTGAAGCTTGTTTTAACATTTTTGCTTTGGTTGCTTGGACAGTAGGATACTTCTCATTTTAAATAAACTTGCCGGGAAGAAAATCCATCTCTGTTATTCCTTAGCAATCGAAACAAAACAACCGACCTCTGTGCCAATCTAACCCCTCAATTTCATCACCATGCCTGGTTAGAAATAACCAAAGTAATATATGTCGGATTCCACGCCAACTGGCGGCTATAACTGTCGGTTAGCTTCAACTCTATCTGTAGGTTAACCAGGCTTTGTGAGAAAGGTGGTGTAATCAAGAGGTGCATATGTTGACCAATACGATTTCCCCAATATAATTTCGATGATGCCTAGGGAGATAGAGGGATTCCTTAAATCGGAAGTGTTGAGGACTCGAGCTGAACGATAAAAACGACGAAGAAGTACTAGATTTTCCATTTTTTCCCCAAAAAATACCCGACTTTCCAAAGTGGGGAAAATGTGTTCCAAAATTGGGGATTTTTGCTTTGCTTTTTGAAAAATTTTATCTATTTTGACACATTTTAAGTATTTTTATTGGACTTCAATTATAAGGTTAATTTATAAGTTATATGTATTAGTTATACAAATTTGAACATTTTTAAGCACAACTTTTGACTATTATTTACGTGTGAAGAGCTTTATTTACAACTTTGGTGTCTTTGCCGACCCCAACTGAAATTTTCTGGCAAATTTTTTCGTAGAATATTTTAATCCTTAAATTTCCCGGAAAAAGAGAAGGACTAGAGCGTTCAGACTTCCACAAAAAATAATCCTCAATATAGTTCTGATAATAAGAATTCCCTCAGACATTAAATTGCAACATTTTTATACTCTTCACCAATTGTAACACCTTGAAATATCGACCTGAGACCCTATAAAGTATATATATTCTTGATCGTCATAAAATTCTAACACGTCTGTCCGTCCGTCTGCTGAAAGCAAGCTAGAATCTAAATGAAAGCAGCCAGTACGTCCAAAATTTCTCAGAATACGTCTAATAGTTGTAGATCGGTTGGGATTAAATGTGGGTGAAGGGGAAATTTTTTTTCCCTTACAAGGACTGGAAATACCACAAATATTTGGAGCATTTAAGCATGTTGTTTGTATATTTCTTACTTGTGCTTACTTTATATTTGGTATGCGCATTCCCGTTATAGCACAAACGTACACTATAAAGTGATTCTTATTTGTAAGGGGTGGAATGGGGCAAAAAGGGTAAAAAATGGTACCTATAAAGCGACAACAGCTAGAAACACGAAAAGTATGTACATTCCTAAAATTGAGTAAAAAAAAAACAATATAAAAGTATTTTTTCCAAATTCGTACTTTAAGGGCTAAAATGGGAATAGAGGGATAAAAATGGTACAAACCAAACGGCTGCAGTTATAATAATGAAATTCGATGTATACATTCCTCTGACTGCGGTGACACGTACAATAAAAAGGTTTTTCCAAATTCGTACTTTCAAGGGATACAATGGAAACAGAGGGACTAAAATGGTACCAACTAAACGGCTACAAATAGAAGGATGAAATTCGGTGTGTACATCCCTCTAGTTGCGTAGGTTTTCGAAAGTCGTACTTTTAAGGGAGTGAAATGGGAAAAAGGTGATAAAAGTGGTACCATCAAAATGGCCACAGATAGAATCGTGTAATTCGGTGTATACATTCCTCTAACTGCATAGACTCGCAAAATAAAAAGATTATTCCAAATTCGTACTTTTTTACTTTTACGGCAAAAATGGGTAGAATCATGAAAGATAATGGGGTTTCAAAATTTGTGCTTTTGAAATTAAACAAGTAAAAAGGCGTTAAGTTCGGACGGGTCGAATCTTATATACCCTCCACCACGGAGTGCATTCCTCAGTATTACCGGGCTTTCGCCATTACAAAGAAGTGAAGTATCATTTTTTGAAAATTGTAATATTTTTAATGCGCATTATTATATTTGTGTACTATTTCAAACCACTGTTTTAAAGAAGAAATTTCATTGCTATATGAAATACTGCAATAGTAATCACAAAGTGAACATGAGGTAGCCATCTTTAAAAATTTACTCTTACTATTTTTCCTCAGTGTCGATTTCATGATTCTAGGTACATCCGTTTGCTTGGTACAATTTTATCCCGTTTTGGTCCTAAAGGTACGAATATCGAAAGATATCTTTATTTTTCGTGTCTACGCAGTCACAGCAATGTACACACCTATTCTAACTGCAACCCTTTGATTGGTACCATTTTTATCCCCGTTTTCCGCCTAAAAAAGTATAAATTTCGAACAATTCCCATATGTTTCGCGTCTACGCAGTCAGATAAATGCATACACCGAATTTCATGATTTTAACTTCAGCGGTTTGGTAGGTACCACTTTTATCCCTCTGTTCCATTTGTATCCCTTAAAAGTACAAATTTCAAAAATCTCCCTATTTTACGTGTCTATGTAATTATAGGGATGTCCACACCTAATTTCACGTTTCTAGCTGTTGTCGTATCATTGGTACCATTTTTATCCCTTTTGTCTCATTTCACCCGCTAAATCTTCTTTGTACTTTTTGGTGATTACACGTTACTAGAGGAAGGTACGAAGTAAATTTCAGGTGTATAAAAATCAGAAATTTAAAAAAAAAAATCTTAAATAATCTTAATATTAGGGGTATTTTCAGTCCTTGTTAGGGACACATTTTTCCCTCTGGGCCCATTTTACCCACTTTCAATCCCAACCGATCTGCAGCCATAAGACACATTTACGGAAAATTTCAACCTCCTGGTTCATTTCGTTCGGCCGCTATCGTGCTTTCAACAGACAGACGGACATGGCTAAATCGTCTTAGAATTTTACCAGGATACAGAATATATATACTTTATGGGGTCTCCGAATGAATATGAATATTTCAAGGTGTTACAAACGGAATGACAAAGTGAATATACCCCCCATCCTGGAGGTGGAGGGTACAAAAAGGGTGAAAATACAACCAACCAAACGACTGTAGTTGAAAATGCTCCCACTGTCCCCCAATATTTAGGGTATTTAATTTTTTGAAGATTGCTGTCTTATATTTAATTTTTGATTTATTATTTCGATATATATATCGTATAAACATGTTGGTAGCCTTGCTTTATAAGCATGATTTAAAATAATTAAAATTCTATATATATTTATAGAATTATTTTCAATATTTTTGTTTGTTTATTTCTGCAGTAACATGACTGCACTTCTATGAAAATCGACTTTGTGGATTGCAATCCATGGTGGAGGACATATAAAAGTTATTATTATTATTACTAGTTTCACTTGGAATAATGCTCCCTTCGACCAAAAAATGAAAACGTTGACCCACTTTAAAACTATAGGGTGGTTACCCTGTTCCAAAAATTCTGTTGTGCCCAAATAAAATATATAAATTTATTTTAATAAATTAAACTATAATTTATGTTCAGATATTTTAAAACTTGCCTAAAAATGATATCATATTGTTTATGTTTTGGAATTTTTTCGATTTACACGATTTCTCATTCAAAAATTTGAAATTTCGATTTACACGACTTTCTCAGGAACGTATCTACCGTGTAAATCGAGGGATAGTTGTACAGTGATCACATAAACCCCTGTCTCCTTCTTTGTTATGATCCTATCTGTGTTATAAGGAAAACTTTTTTTAGACTGACCTATAAATTTGTATATATTTAGATTTTGAATTGTAACCCTTTTCTGGACAAGTGTTATTAAGAAGGCTATATCAAAATATCAACCGATCTGCCAATTTTCGGACCAAATACTTAGAGTACACAAAGAGTAATATGTAGCAAATTATAAAGAGTGATTTTTTTGAGGTTAGGATTTTCATGCATTAGTATTTGACAGATCACGTGGGATTTCAGACATGGTGTCAAAGAGAAAGATGCTCAGTATGCTTTGACATTTCATCATGAATCGTCTTACAAACGAACAACGCTTGCAAATTATTGAATTTTATTATCAAAATGCGTGCTCTGTTAAGAAAGTTCATTGCGCGCTTCCATTTTATGGTCAGTTTAATCGACCCACTGAAGCGGCTATTCGGGCTATTGTGACTAAATTTCGCACCAAATTTACATTGTTGGACATTAAACCACCAACACGCTTACGTAGAGTGCGAACTGAAGAAAATATCGCAGCTGTATCGGCCAGTGTTAATGATGACCACCAATTTTCGATTCGTCGCCGTTCGCACCAATTGGGTCTCTGTTACTCAAAAACGTGGAAATGCCAAAATTGGACTAAGCGGATGGACCACCTAAGACGCAGCCGCGGTCAACATTTAAATGAAATTACCTTCAAAAAGTAAATGTCATGGACCAATCTAACGTTTCAAATAAAGAACCGATGAGATTTTGCAAATTTTATGCGTTTTTTTTTTAAAAAAAAAGTTATCAAGCTCTTAAAAAATCACCCTTTATTAAGATCGGAAAATATGGCTTTTCATATCAATAATCACAAATGATTGATATTAGATATATGTATCAATCACAAATGATGTGTCTTTCCATGAGACCAGTTAAAATTTGAATTAAATTTTTCGTCACTTTTGGACGATTGAAAACATTTTTTGACAAAAATCATACCATTTTTAAAAGAAATGTCCTCCATGTTAGGAACTCATGATTGATTTTTTTCTCAGCAGAGAGAAAATCTTTGTTCTAATACTTTGTACATATCAAGATGGGGTTTTCATTAGTTTCTGAAATGTGTAGCAGAACTCGAGTGCAAAAATTGTAAAAACTCTAAAAACATTACTCTACATTTTGATATCTTAGAAACTACTGAAAAGCCCACTCTGAAATTTTTGAAAGTATTTAGGCCACAAAAGGGATTAAAGAGGATTTTTCCCCAAAAATATATTTCAATATTTGTTTTGGAAAAAAATATTTTTTAATTTCCATTTCATTTTTTGCGCTAAAAGCCAACATTTCTCCGGAAAGAAAAATTATCCATATATGTTTACAGAAGGGTGATTCCATTGGAACGGGGGTGACACTTTTGCTTAAAAATGTTAAAATATCTCCCATATTCATTGACTGAGATTTTGACTATACTGCCAATTGAAAGCATTTGACATTTTGACGGAAATCCTATTATGACACTATATCTGGAAAAGGAAATGATCAGACATATTGTTGTCGTTATTTTCTTGTAACATAAACAAAAAATGTGTTATGAGAGGTATAAGCATTACGAATGTTTATCGGTGTTTTATACCCTCCACCTCCAGGATGGGGGTATATTCACTTTGTCATTCCGTTTGTAACACCTTGAAATATTCATCGGAGACCCCATAAAGTATATATATTCTGGGTCGTGGTAAAATTCTAAGACGATATAGCCATGTCCGTCTGTTTGAAGCACGATAGCGGCCGAACGAAATGAGCTAGGAGGTTCAAATTTTGCCTAAATGTGTCTTATGGTTGTAGATCGGTTGGGATTGAAAGTGGGCGAAATCGGCCCAGAGGGAAAAATTTTTCCCTCACAAGGACTGAAAATATCCCTAATATTTAGAGTATTTTAGACTGTTTTTTGAACTTATTAGCTTGTATTTACTTGATATTTGCAATGCGCATTCCCTTTAAAGCATAAAAGGGCACCATAGAGTGTTTTTTATTTGTAGGGGGCGAAATGGGACAAAAAGGGATAAAAATTGTACCTCTCAAACGACAACAGATAGAAACACGAAATTTGGCGTGTACTTTCCTCTAATATAGTAGATACATAATATAAAAGTATTTTTTCTAAATTCGTACATTTAAGGGGTTAAATGGGGATAGAGGGATAAAAATAGTACCAACCAAACGACTGCACCTAGAATAATGAAATTCGATGTATACATTTCTCTGATTGCGTAGACAAGTAAAATAAAAGAACTTTCCAAAATTCGTACTTTTTGTGGTTCAAATGGAAAAAGGGGATAAAAATAGTACCTACCAAATGACCGCAGCTAGAATCATAAAATTCGGAGTATGCATTCCTCTGACTGCGTAGACACGAAAAATAAAACGTTTTTTCCAAATTCGTACTTTCAAGGGATACAATGGCTAGAGGGGATAAAAAATAGTACCAACTAAACGAATACAGCTAGAATGATGAAATTCGGTGTGTACACCCCTCTAATTGTGTAGATACGTAAAATAAAGAGATTTTAGATAGTCGTACTCTTGAGGGGGCAAAATTGGAAAAAGGGGATAAAAATGGTACCAACAAAATGGCCGCTGATAGAATCATGGAATTCGGTGTATACATTCCTCTGACTGCATAGCCACGTAAAATATTTTTTTCCAAATTCGTACTATATTTTGTTGCTTTTACGACAAAAAATGGTAGAATCATGAAGTTGTCTTATACTGCGGACGTGAGAGATAAGGTATTTTCAAAATTTATACTTTTGAAATTAAAATAGGATGGAAATACAACCAACCAAACGACTGTAGCTGAAAATACGCTCTTCATCCCCCAATATTTAGGGTATTTCTAATTGCTCCCTTATATATTATATATATAGTATACAAAAATTGGTAGCCTGGCTTATTAATTAAATTTCTGATTTTTATACAGTTAAAATTTGTTGCGGACATTCCTCTTGTAGCTTTGAAGCACCACAAAGAAAATAAAAGTTTTAGCTTGCGAAATGGGACAAAAAGGGATAAAATATAGTACCAATGGTACGACAACTGCTAGAATCATGAAATTCGGTGAGTACGTCCCAATAATTCGTAGACACGTAAAATAGAGAGATTTTTCGAAATTCGTACTTTTAAGGGATATAAATAAAAAAGAGGGATAGAAATGGGAGCTACCAAACTGCTGAAGTTGAAATCATGAAATTCGGTGTATACATTCTGACTATGAAGACTCGAAAAAAGGTTTCTTTTTCGAAATTTGTACATTTGGTCGAGGAATGGGGCGAATCTGGGGATATGGGATATCTTTAAAATTTATACTTTTCTTATCACTTTGTCTGTATCTGAAAATACTTCTTTCTAATGGCGACTGACAATCGCCTAATATTTAGGCATGTTCACTTTCACAATTTCAGCATTTTATTTATATACATATAGTAGTCGATTTTAAACAGTGTGCATAAGTATACATTATAGTTTGAAATAGTAAACAAATATAGTAATGTGCATATAAATTATCACAATTTTCGTAATATGGTACTGTACTTCTATGTAACGTGGACATCCTTTAATCTGCTGGTAATACTGTGGAATGCACTCCGTGGTGGAGGGTATATAAGATTCGGCCCGACCGAACTTAACGCCTTCTTACTTGTTTTAAATCACAAATTGATTTTGAATTTTTGTCGAAAAAGGGTCACTTTACGTGGAATCACCCAGAACAAAAGTTATAAAATATGCAAAACTATGAGATGTTGATTCGCACTAAATATACCCTATCTTCCACGGGTGACAATTTCGGGCCAATAAAAGTTACCCCGAAAAACAGACAACCCTTCAACATTTTTAAATATGTATATATTTTATTAAGGTTTTTGATGGAAAAAGTTATATTGGTGATACATTTTTCCAAAAATCTTATTTTCTTTATATTTATTACAGGATTTATTGCATATGCAAAAAGTTTTTGCATATCTTTGGAAATTTTTAGTATTTTCGACATACTCTCTAATATTTTATAAAACTTCTAAATGCAAAATCGAGGTCTATTTATTACAAGCAAACTATATTTGGCACGAGCACAGTTTTGAATTTACGAAATCTAAAAAAGATCAGATTAGTAATACAAAAAAAAACTTTGTTGCACATTTTGAATAAATACGTAAAAATATACAAAAACACAAATAAATAAATATTTTACTTTTCTTTTTAATCGGGCTAATTTCTTAAATATGTCCGAATCTAAATCCATCGGCCAAAATCTAAAAACGTTTATGCTAGTAAACATTTTTGAGTTCTGTAAAAAATTGAAATTAGACAAAGACCAAGGATTGTTTTGAAATATTAACATTGAATATCGGTCAATCGAATATATATTAGAAATTAGTCCAAATTTGAGTACTTTTCGTATTTGTCGATTTTAAAGAAAAGTACAATTTTTATACCCTCCACCTCTAGGATGGGGGTATATTCACTTTGTCAGTCCCTTTGTAACACCTTAAAATATTCATCGGAGACCCCATTAAGTATATATATTCTGGGTCGTGGTAAAATTCTAAGACGATATAGCCATGTCCGTCTGTCTGTCTGTTGAAAGCACGCTAGCTTCCGAACGAAATGAGCTAGAAGGTTGAAATTTTCCTAAATGTGTCTTATGGTTGCAGATCGGTTGGGATTGAAAGTGGGCGAAATTGGCCCAGGGAGAAAAATTTTTCCCTCACAAGGACTAAAAATACCCCTAATATTTACAGTATTTCAGCCTGCTTTTCGTACATGTCTGCTTGTATTTTCTTGATATTTGGAATGAACATTCCCCTTATAGCATAAAAGCGCACCATAAAGTGATTCTTATTCGTAGGGGACGAAATGGGACAAAAAAGGGATAAAAATGGTACATATTAAACGATAACAGCTAGAAACACGAAATTAGTGTGTACATTCATCTAATTGAGTAGATACATAATGTAAAAGTATTTTTTCCAAATTCGTACTTTTAAGGGGTAAAATGGGAATAGAGGGATAAAAATGGTACCAACCAAACGGCTGCATCTAGAATAATGAAATTCGGTGTATACATTCGTCTGATTGCGTAGACACGTAAAATAAACGGATTTTTGGAAATTCGTACTTTTAGGTGTTAAAATGAAAAAGGGATAAAAATAGTACCAACCAAATGACAACAGCTAGAGTCGTGAAATTCAGAGTATACATTCCTCTGACTGCGTAGACACGAAAAATAAAACGTTTTTTTCCAAATTCGTACTTTCAAGGGATACAATGGCTAGAGGGGATAAAAAATAGTACCAACTAAACGAATACAGCTAGAATGATGAAATTCGGTGTGTACACCCCTCTAATTGTGTAGATACGTAAAATAAAGAGATTTTAGATAGTCGTACTCTTGAGGGGGTAAAATTGGAAAAAGGGGATACAAATGGTACCAACAAAATGGCCGCAGCTAGAATCATGGAATTTGGTGTATACATTCCTCTAACTGCATAGACACGCGGAATAAAACGATTTTACCAAATTCCTAGTTTTTACTTTTACGTTAAATGGTTAAATCATGAAGTTAGGTTACTTTGCACTATGTACGTGAGATAATGGATTTTCAAAATTTGTACTTTTGTAATTAAAATAGAATGGAAATACAACTGTAGCACCCACTATCTACCAATATTTGTGGTATTTAAGCTTTTTTGAAAATATAAATATTTATAAGAATATTTACTTTTTGAATTGACTTGAAGTATTATTTCGATATGTAAACGTATAGGTAGCCTTGTACGCGTGGTTTGAAGTAATAAAAATATTATATTTATTTATATAATTTTTTTAATATTTGTATTTGTTTTGGTTTGCCTATATTAAAAAATATTTTCCTGTAATATTACTGCACTTCTACGAAACTCGAAAGCCTCTGTGGAATGTAATCCATGGTGGAGGGTATATAAAGTTCGGCCTGGCCGAACTTAACGCCGTTGTTACTTGTTATTTTAAAGTTTGTTTTTAACATTATTTTACGCATTTGTTCATAATGCGCAGAAAAATTTTTTTTTTCCTATTACAGATTTTCACCTTTTTCAGATTTAAAAAACGATTGTCATTCCTTTTGTAAGTGTAGCTCTCCGTGGGCCTGCTCATTGATTAAAATCGAGCAAAGCAAATTTACTTATTATTATTATTAGTTTCATTGCCCTTGCTTTTTGTCTTGTTTTCACAATATTTCGAAGGAAAAAAAAACAAATCCTGACCCAGGCCGATACATTCACCAGACTTCGCTTGTCGCGAACACCTCGAATTGTGCACACTTTTGCCCGCGCTTTGTTTGCTGTTTATATTTAAATACATATTCCTATATATGTACGTATGTATGTATATAACTTATTCATTAATTATGTATATTTCATTGAATAAATAAACGCTTTAATTGAACTTGTTTTTCTTTCATTCTTTTCTCGTTCTAGGTAAATATACCCGAATCCAATGGAATTCTACAAAACTGAAATTGGTTTGTTTTGTTTCGAGGTTTCTTTTTTTTCTGGGTTAGTATTCACTCTTTACTTGTATTTGGCAAATTAATGATAATTTATCGCATCAAAACAAAATTATTTATTTTTGAAATTTCAATTGATAACGCTGCCGTTCTTGTGCAAGTACATGCCTACATACGTGCATATATACATATATGTGTGTATGTACATACGTACATGTGCACATATTTATAGAAGTCTTCGCAATTCTCTACCTCTTTCCCCCGATTTAACGCATCATTAAAGATGGCTCGGCGGCTCTTTCACTCCACCCCGCCCCACCGGCACTTCCTCTTGTTTCATTTCTTCGAGTGAGGGTTATTTCAAAATCTTCCGTTTTGTTTTGTTTCACCACTATTGCTGTTGTTGTTGTTGTTGTTGTTTTTGTTTTTGCCATGGAAATGCAACAATTGTTTTTGTTGTTCTGGTTGGTCATGCTCCATGCTCTCGGTGTCTCGGAGTGTACGCGAATTAAGGCAAAATTGAAAACAAAAAAACTCTTTTTGCGAATTTGTTTTGATTCATGGTTACTGTATCTAGTCTAGTTGTTTGTTTGCGTCTCTCGCTCTCGACATCTCTGGTCGTATCTCGCTCGCGCGCCTTGTGACTATGTGTGCATACATACATATGTCAACTGCATTTTCCCACCTACTTACATACACCAACGTGTTATGCTGCACGTATGAGTAATATTAATGCAATATATGTTTTCTCTCTCTTTCTTCCGCTCTCTATTTACACAACTCATACACTTCGCCTGTGTACTAGGAATTGGTAGTGTTGCCAGCCTTTGCCTAAAGGTATTTGTAGTTGTTATCCTCTTGCTGTGATTGATAGGCTTAGCGCCCACCTTAAATACGACCGTACTAATGTAGGCGTACAACAACCAGCTGATCGGCTGGTTACTGTAGTGAACAGGTAAATAACATTATCTCCAAAGTAGTAGATATTTGATAAAAAATATCAATATAATTTAGTCATGTAAATTCTTAATTCACAACATTCAGATTTCAAGATACAATTCTATGTTTATGATCGCGACCATTTTTATACACTCCACCTCCAGTATGGTGGGGTGTTCCGTTTGTAACACCTTGAAATATCGATCTGAGACCCTATAAAGTATATATATTCGTGATCGTCATAAAATTCTAAGACGTCCGTCCGTCTATTGAAAGCACGCTAGCGTCTAAACTAAAGGAGCAAATTTTCCATAAATGCGTCTTATAGTCGATTGGGATTGCAACTGGGCGAAATCGGCCTAAAGGGAAAAAAATTTCCCTCACAAGGACTACAAATACCAAACAAACTGCTTCATCTAGAACAGTGAAATTCGGTGATTGCGCAGACACGTACATATACGGATTTTTCGAAATTCGTACTTTTTTGATTTAATATGGAAAAGGGGATAAAAATAGTACCAGCCAAATGACCGCAGCTAGAGTCATGAAATTCAGAGTATGCATTCCTCTGACTACGTAAACTAGAAAAATTAAAAGATTTTTCCAAATTCTTACTTTCAAGGGATACAATGGGTCAGAGGGATAAATATAGTACCATCTAAACGGCTACAGCTAGAATGATGAAATTCGCGTGTGTTAGGTTGCTTTGCACAATGCACGTGAGATAATGGATTTTCAAAACTTGTTATTTTGGAATTAAAATAGAATGGAAATACAACCAACTTTAGCACACACTATCTGCCAATATTTATGGAATTTAAGCATTTAAGTGGAGTGTATAACTCCACGAGAGTATTATGTATTTGTGCATTTGTTTGTAACGCCAAAAAGGAAGCGAGATAGGCCCATTGTTAATTATACCGATCGACTTAGAATCACTCTTTGAATCGATTTAGCAATGTCTGTCTGTTCATCTATTCTTGTAATCACGATACAGGTCGCAATTGTAAGAAATTGAAATTGAAACTTACCACAACGAAGTTTTTCGGGATAAGGACGAACGTTATTTAATTTGAAGAAAATCGGATCAGATTTAGATATAGCCCCCATACGAATTCCACTCCCGATTTGACTCTTTTCACTCTATATACCACATATTTTAACAGATTTTCTTCAAAATTGGCAAAACATCTTTTATTTCAACTAGAAACACCTGTGTTGAAAATGTGTTAGATCGGTTCAGATTTATATAGCTCCCATACAAATTTCGCTCCCAATTTGACTTTTTCCGCTCTAGAATCCACATTTTTAACATATCTTCTTCAAATTTGGCAAACTATCTTATATTTCCGCTAGAAATACCCGCGGTGAATATGGGTCAGTTCGGTTCAGATTTATATATAGCTTCCATACAAATTTCACTCCCGATTTGACCTTTTTCGCTCTAGGAACCACATAGTTGAACAGATCGTCTTCGAATTTGGCAAACTATCTTATATTTCAACTAGAAACACCCATGATGATAATGCGTCAGATCGGTTCAGATTTATATATAGCTCCCATACGAATTTCACTCCAGATTTGACCTTTTTCGCTCTAGAAACCACATTTTATAATAGATCTTCTTCAAATCTTCCAAGATATATTATATTTCAACAAGAAACACCCATGGTGAAAATGGGTCAGATCGGTTCAGATTTATATATAGCCCAATACAAATTTCGCTCCCGGCTTGACTTTTTCCGCACCAGAATCCACGGATTTTCACCGAATTTCTTCAATTTGAGCATAACACGTTATAAAGGGTGTTTTTTATTGAGGTATAGAACTTCGAATTGAAATAAAACACAAGAAAATCGTTTTAATGTCCATCAATTTGGCTTTATTGGAAGGACAATTTTATGCCATTAATGTTTAAATATGATTTCGGGCATGTGGCCGCCGCGGCTGGCTCCAATATAGCCAGCATATGGGGCCGTATGTTGGCAATAACGCAACGAATGTTGGCTTCCAAGTCCCCTAACGTTTCTGGTTTGTTGGCGTAGACGAGCGACTTCACATATCCCCAAAGAAAATAATCCAATGGTGTCAAATCACACGATCTTGGTGGCCAATTGACAGGTCCATTCCGCGAAATTATGCGGTTAACCGAATTAATTGCTCTGATGGACGATTATGTCGACCATAAAATGGACGGAGCTTGCGGTGAACTTCGCGAACTGAAATAAATAAATTTCGAAATAAATTTGCACGATTTGCAAGCGTTGTTCTTTTGTCAACCTGTTCATGATGAAATGGCAAACCAAACTAAATATTAATCACTTGACAGCTGACAAAATGGCCGCCAGTTAAAAAAGTGATGCCAACTTAAAGTTCTATACCCCAATAAAAAACACCCTTTACTTGATTGTTATATTCTATTGTGAATGTGGGTCACTTCATTCCATGTTTGGATATAGCCCCGATACAAATATTCTTCTCGATTTGACAAATTGGATCAGGTCATATTAGCCTATGATTAGGAAACATACAATAATCCTTCCCGTTTTCACTTTTTTACCGAATTGATTTGTATTCGGATAGAAAGTGGAGTGTATCATATAGTCGGCCCCGCCCGACTTTAGCCTTTCCTTACTTGTTTAAAATATAAATATAAGAATATTTATTTTTTGAAAACGTATTGGCAGCCTTGCCTTATAGGCGTGGTTTGATATACTAATAATAATATTATATTTATTTATACAATTATTTTGTCAATATTTGAATTTGTTTTGGTTTGACTATATAAAAAATGTATTTAATCGGCACGGCCGAACTTTACGCCGTTTTTACTTGTTTATATTTGCGAAAGTTGTGATATGACTTATCAAATCAATGCAAGAGATAACCAATTTCTTATATCATTCAAAATTTCTTATAAATTCGCAAATTTGTCTTTGAATTTTGCCAATTGTATGCCCAATCCTGTATAACAATTTCACAACTTTCTGGCTAAAATATAACATCTACCTCAGAAAGAACGCATGAATTCAGCAAATACTATCAGTTATACTATATTTATCAGCCCAATAAATTTTAATATTAAATGTATTCGCCAAAGTCCAAAAGTGCAAAAATATCAATTTCCTCAAAACTTATAGATCGACACAAAATTCGTTAAATAATATCCCAACTGAATGGTTTAAATTATAGAATTCAACGGTGGAATATTTGATATTGAATATTTGACACAAAATTCGTTGAATAATATCCCAACTAAATGATTTAAATTTTATAATTCAAACGAAGAATATTTTAAATTGAATATTTGACACAAAATTTTAGATGCAGCATCACAATTCCAGCCACTAGTACATAAGTTATAAAGGATTTAATTTTACCTAGGATATGGACGATTGTGTGGGAAGTACTAGAAGGGGCGTGGCAAAAGCATAAATATTTTTTGGGTTTAAAGTGTTTATAAAAACATGTTCATAAATAAATTGCAACTGATTTCGGTTATCCGTATGTAAGTTATATCAGTTTTATTTGTGTGAGAGGTACCAGAAGTGTGTGGGAATATAGCGCATATTGTAGGTGAATGCAACGTCTTAAATATTATATTTCGTCGTAAATATTGAATTTCACGGTATTCCGATCTGCCGTATACTCGATAAGTTAAAGTTTCGAAAAATCGAAAAAAAAATTTGAAAAACGAAAACAATAAGAATACGAATTTTCAATAACTAACTTAGTTTTTATTTTCAATTTCGAATTTTTTTCCATTTGGTTTAGCCCAAATTCAGTGATCATTAATAAATCGCTCGATTTTTTTAAATAATTTCTCCTCTTTAATATTTAGTTTTCTTTGAAGTGACTGTAATAATTATTTTTTTAATGAATTCCTTTGTAGGTATACCTGCATGTAATTATAAGTTTTGCTTCAAATATACACATCATTATTATAGAATTTCCACAACCGATAACCAAGTAAGTTATTGATTGCTAAGACAGTTATCTATAATTGAAAATAAAGTTATTGTATTTTTTTGCTTTTTTTCTTCTAAATTTCGATTATCAGTCCATTGGAATGAAACATTTTTCGAATATTTTATACTTTTACGTTCGATACTTCTTAATTTTTTGTTTAAATAAAAATACACATAATTTTTATCGAATTTCCGCAATGGATAATTAAGAAAGTTATCGATTCCTAAGGTAGTTATAGTTAATTAAAGAAAGTTATTGATTTTTTTCGCTTTCTTCAATTTTTAATTCAATTTTGTCCATTATAATGAAATAATCGATTTTTTTCATTCTTTATAATTTTACGACCGATACTAAGCGAGATACCAATAACATACATGTAATTATACATTTTGCTTTAAATAGACACATCATTATTATCGAAATTTCCACAATCGATAACTAAGTATGTAATCGATTACTAAGGTAGTTATCGACAATTTAAAAAAGTTGTATTATTTCGCTTTCTGTTCTATTTTTCGATTTGAGTCCATTCAAATGAAAAAAATCGATTTTTCCAACCTTTTAAAATTTTACGGCCGATGCTACGATAACTAAGCGAGGTACCGATAACATACATGTAATTTAAATTTTTTCTTTAAATAAAAATACACATTATTTTTACCGAATTTCCACAATCGATAACTAAATAAGTTATCGATAATCAAAAAAGGTTTTGTATTTTTACGCATTTTTGTTCTATTTTTCCATTTTGAGTCCATTGAAATAAAAAAAATCGATTTTCTCCAACCTTTTAAAATGTTACGACCGATACTACGATAACTAAGCGAGATACCGATAACATACATGTAATTATAAATTTTGCTTTAAATAAAAATACACATCATTTTTACCGAATTTCCACAACTTACTTAGTTATCGATTACTAAGGCAGTTATCGATAATTAAAAACAGATATTGTATTTTTTCGTCGATTCTTCTATTTTTTTCCAAACTTTTCAACTTTTACGCTGGATACTTTGATAACTAAAAACTTTGCTTTAAATAAAAATACACACCTTTTTTACAGAATTTCCACAATCGATAACTAAGTAAGTTATCGATTACTATGACAGTTGTTGATAATTAAAAAAAAGTTATAAGGCCCGTTCGATTGGGATTACTAGCCTAATTTTTGTATGGAATTTACTCGCTAAGCTAAAAAGTAGCTAACTACTCTCTTAGTTACCGAGTAAGGTGGTGCCAGATGTTTATCTCTGATTTATTTAAATAAAACCAATGGATAAAAATGTTGCCACCTTAAGTTAAGTCTCTTAATTGTAAGTTAGTAAGGCTAATCGAACGAAATACAATATTTTTTCCGCCTTTTGGTTATATTTTTCAATTTCCAACCTCTTAAACTTTTACGCTCGATACTTTGATAACTAAGCGAGATATAGATTTAAATTTTCTATTTATTTTTCTTTTCCATTTGGATACTAAATTTTCATTTTGATTTTTTTTAATTTGAAATGAAAATTCATAATGGATTGAAATTTTCTAATGGAATTTTCTTCAAATGTAATTTTCTAATATGAAAAGGCAATTTACCATTTTAATGGCAATTATGATATGCTTATTTTCAATTTCATGCAGATTTTTTTTAATATTCTTCAGACATTTTCATTTCGAAAATTCTAATTAATGGAAATTCTATTCTAATTTCTATTTTAAATGGATTATTCTTAATTAGAACAGGCAATTTCCAATTTCAATTGAAAATGAATATTTTCAATTTCATGCAAAATATTTTCATTTCAAAAATATATGTACATATGTATGTATGTACAGCAATGACGTCTTTGATGACAGATTGCAAAAGAAAGTGCAAATGATATCAATGGTTTCTAGTTTGGCAATCTTGGTTTATAATTAAAGTAGATTATGTACATCATAGATATGCATGTTGTATATAAGAGTATGTACGTTTGTAAGTCTTTAGGTACGAGTGTTGTTTACTTGTTCGTTATCGTACGTTTGTGTTATCGTACGATATCAAAGTACATACTGAAATTATTTCTCATACACTCTCATTGAACGACTGACTGACTGACTGGCTCTCTTGCTCTCGCGTATTTTCATTCCTGTCTTTTCTCATGTAGTTTACGTTTTTATGCAAACCTCTATACATCATCTATGATCTGTGACCGGATTTACAGGAAAACACGGCAAGGCAAGGCAAGGTTAATAAAAATGTAGACGTAATAAAATTTGTCATAATAATTTGGCAGCATTGTTTTGATTTGACATCACTTTGCCAATGTCAAATTTGTCGGCGGCAAATGAATGCAGCAATTAGGTGTTTGATTTGATTTGAAATACGTCAACACTTACAACAACAATGAGAAAAAAAGAATTTCAAAGGTACATAGGGTGTGAGTAGAAATTGACGAGAAGAGTGGTGTTAGTCACCAAAGCATTTATTGTTTTTTTCTCCTTCTCAGTACTTAACGGGGGTACTGCACTCCCTCCTCTAACACTAGTCAACAGTCAAAATGTACTCGGGATGCGATAATTTTTTCTGTGTAGATAACCTTGACATGAGCTCGAAAAACGCAATAAAAAATTTTGTTTTCGTTTGGTTTTTTTTTTATTATTTTTTTTTTAAATTTTAAAAATTTTTTTTTGGTTAATTTGTTTCGTCCGGCATAACTCGGGAACCACTAGCCCAATTTAATTGAATTAAATTTTAAAAAATTTAAAATTACAATTCCCTTAATCTGTTCATATATTGTTTTCCTATACAAGCAACAGTTTCCAAGTTAAAAATGAATATATAAAGGAAAAAACTTATTTTTTGCCTAAAAATTTAAAATTTTTTTTTTAAAAAATCCATAAAAAATCCAAAATGAAAAAAATGTCAAATCTTATTACTTTTACGTAAAGTCACATAACCTATGAGCAAAATGAGACAAAGATCATGAAAATCGATGCAAGCGTTTCGCTTTTATTCGCAATTGAGAAAAAGTATGAATTTCAAAAATTTAAAAAATTTTTTTTTGGTTAATTTGTTTCGTCCGGCATAACTCGGGAACCACTAGCCCGATTTAATTGAATTAAATTTTAAAAAATTTAAAATTACAATTCCCTTAATCTGTTCATATATTGTTTTCCTATACAAGCAACAGTTTCCAAGTTAAAAATGAATATATAAAGGAAAAAACTTATTTTTTGCCTAAAAATTTAAAATTTTTTTTTTTTTAAAAATCCATAAAAAATCCAAAATGAAAAAAAATGTCAAATCTTATTACTTTTACGTAAAGTCACATAACCTATGAGCAAAATGAGACAAAGATCATGAAAATCGATGCACGCGTTTCGCTTTTATTCGCAATTGAGTAAAGGTATGAATTTCAAAAATTTGCTCGACATATGCACAACTTTGTCTATGGTAAGGTTTTTTCTTTTTTTGATTCTCAGAATTAACAAAACGGAATAAACAAAGGGTTATTTAATTTTTATGATTGCGTAAGCAAAGTAATAAACGCTAATAAATGTGCGTGAACAATTAAAAGGAAAAAAGGAAAGGGGACTTTTTTAATTATTTGGGTTTTCCGTTGGCTACCTGTATGATTTTTTTACAGAAATGCAACCCACATTTAAGGGTGGTCATTATTCGGAAAATTTAAGACTCACACATGGTGAAACAGGTATGTAGCCACCGTAAAAAAATATACACCCATTTATAAGTACCTGTCAGTAAAATACTAAACAATACACAGTATAAATAGGTCTTCATTGATCGATTTTACTCATTCAACAAGTGTCGACGAACGCGATAGTTAAAATGAGCAAACGTTCGCGAGGATTTGAATGCAATACCAATCCAAGTAATTTTTGTTACATGTGCGGAGAATACGTTTCTGAAAAAAAACAAGCGTTGTTTTTCACCTAAATTGAGAGATTCATTTGAAGAGAGCTTCAATTTAAAGGTCTCAAACATAGATGAGCGGTGGACACCAAGTGCTCTATGTCCAAGGTGCTACGTACAGCTAGCTGATTCAAGGTAAGTGTAGATTACGAAATTCAAGAACATATATAACTTATTATTGAAATTCTTTCAGACGACAGCCGAGAATCATCATGCCAGCAACAAGCAGAGCCTTAAAGCAATTTTACTGCACAACGGCAACGAGAAACCTTCGATTCCAATTGCTCATGCCGTTGACACCAAGGAAACATACGAAGTCATGGACAATCTACTAAAGTGCCTTAACTATGAGAGGCACGATTGGAAAGTTTGTGTCGACCTTAAGGTTATCGGTATCCTTTGTGGATTACAAGGTCGATTCACAAAGTACTGTTGTTTTCTCTGCCTTTGGGACAGCCGCGATCGTCAACATCATTACACCAGGAGGAGTTGGACAGAAAGAGTTAGCTTCATCCCCGGCAGCGACAACGTGAAATATACACCACTCATAAAAAAGGAAAATGTTTTTCTCCCACCTCTTCACATAAAGCTCGGACTCATAAAAAACTTCGTGAAAGCTATCAACAAAGATGGCGAAGCGTTCGCCTATTTAAAAACCATTTTTCCTCACCTTTCATCGGCAAAGATTAAGGAAGGCGTTTTCGACGGTCCGCAAATTAAAAAGTTGTTGAAAGACCAACAGTTTGAGCACATTTTATCACCAAATGAAGCTGCAGCTTGGAACTCATTTCGGCAAATTATTTCCGGATTTCTTGGAAACAACAAAAGCTCAAATTACAGAGAGATCGTCGAACAACTACTCCAAAATTATAAAAAAATTAGAGCAAATATGTCGCTTAAGATACATTTTCTACACTCGCACTTGGACTTCTTTCCGGACAACCTGGGCGATGTGAGTGACGAGCATGGTGAGCGTTTTCATCAGCAAATGAAAGAAATTGAGCACCGATACCAAGGATTTTGGAACGAAGCTATGATGGGGGACTATATCTGGTTCCTGATAAGAGAAACAGACCCACAACAATATAAAAGAAAGACAAAAGCACATAATTATTTTTAATTTGAAGGTTTTTATTTTTGTGTTTAGATATTTTTTTTTAAACTTTTTTATAATTAATTAATGTTGATATCCTTAGGATAATTTCTTGTACATATATCGAATTGTTTTTTAATTTAAAGTCATATATTTTTGTCACCCAAAAATTTTAATTTTTTTTGTAATAAAAAAGAAAAAACCTTACCATAGACAAAGTTGTGCATATGTCGAGCAAATTTTTGAAATTCATACCTTTACTCAATTGCGAATAAAAGCGAAACGCGTGCATCGATTTTCATGATCTTTGTCTCATTTTGCTCATAGGTTATGTGACTTTACGTAAAAGTAATAAGATTTGACATTTTTTTTCATTTTGGATTTTTTATGGATTTAAAAAAAAAAAAAATTTAAATCTTTAGGCAAAAAATAAGTTTTTTTTCCTTTATATATTCATTTTTAACTTGGAAACTGTTGCTTGTATAGGAAAACAATATATGAACAGATTAAGGGAATTGTAATTTTAAATTTTTTAAAATTTAATTCAATTAAATCGGGCTAGTGGTTCCCGAGTTATGCCGGACGAAACAAATTAACCAAAAAAAAATTTTTTAAATTTTTGAAATTCATACCTTTACTCAATTGCGAATAAAAGCGAAACGCGTGCATCGATTTTCATGATCTTTGTCTCATTTTGCTCATAGGTTATGTGACTTTACGTAAAAGTAATAAGATTTGACATTTTTTTTCATTTTGGATTTTTTATGGATTTTTAAAAAAAAAAAATTTTAAATTTTTAGGCAAAAAATAAGTTTTTTCCTTTATATATTCATTTTTAACTTGGAAACTGTTGCTTGTATAGGAAAACAATATATGAACAGATTAAGGGAATTGTAATTTTAAATTTTTTAAAATTTAATTCAATTAAATCGGGCTAGTGGTTCCCGAGTTATGCCGGACGAAACAAATTAACCAAAAAAAATTTTTTTAAATTTAAAAAAAAAATAATAAAAAAAAAACCAAACGAAAAAAAAAATTTTTATTGCGTTTTTCGAGCTCATGTCAAGGTTATCTACACAGAAAAAATTATCGCATCCGGAGTACATGAAATTTTTTTCAATTTGTTGAGTAGTGTAATCAGAATGTCAACAACACACTGCATTGCGTCCTTGTTTGCAAAGTTGCAGTTGCCACACTACACATAGTGCTTATTTCGAAATATCAGAATAACCCTTCCAAATCAAAATGAAAGTTTTTGTTTTTTCTTATTTTTTTAACAAATCCTTGCATTATTATAGCAGTAATGAATGTCACGTAGAGAATTCTTCTGCCATTCGCATATTTCTATATTTGTTGATATCTTTTTTTGCTACTGCTCTCGTTTTATTTTATTTATTTTTTTCGCATTCTCTCATTCCACATCGCTCTCCCAATGTTTTGATTTCATTTACTTCTTTTGTTTTGCGCTGTGGCGTTGCGAGGAGAGTACATTTCGAAAGGCGTGCAAAAAGCGCTCCTCTCTTGCACGTTGTATATTTTTGTATACTGGTTTGGTTTTTGTATTCATTCTTTTATTTTTTGCAAACTTGTTGTTGCTTTTGTTGTTACTTTGCTGTGCACAATACACAATACAACGAGCATGTACGTCGAATTGCTGTCAGCAGAAGAGGGTTACCGCCGTATGATTTTGCAAAAATCTCTTGTTACTGTTATCGCGATTGTAGTATTTGGATAGCACTAAAGTGCTAAACAATCTTTTATACTGGAGCATACTAAAATTGAGTCTAAAGAATTTACTCAATTTAAGTACATTTGAAGCTTAAATGAGTAAATATAACTCAGTTTGAGTAAATATTACTCGATTTGAGTAAATTTGTACTTCAAATGAGTAAGTAAAACTCAGTTTGAGAAAATTTTACTTAATTTAAGTAACGTTTGAGTACATTTTACTCGATTTGAGTAAGTATGTACTAAATCCAAGTAAAAACAAGTAAGAAGGCGTTAAGTTCGGCCGGGCCGAATCTTATGTACCCTCCACCACGGAGTGCATTCCACAGTATTACCAGCAGATTAAAGGATGTCGACTTTACATAGAAGTACAGAACCATATTACGAAAATTGTGATATGTTTATGCACATTACTATATTTGATTACTATTTCAAACTATAATTTATACTTATGCGCACTGTTTAAAATCTACTACTATAAATAAATAAAATGATGTAATTGTGAAAGTGAACATGCCGAAAATATTAGGCGATTGTCAGTCGCCATTAGGGAGAAGCATTTTCAGATACAGACAAAGTGACTGCATTATTTTCATAAGAATTCCATTCTCCTCCCAAATGTAGAAATTTGAAAAAAACACCTTTTGTTTCGAGTCTTCATAGTCAGACCACCGAATATATACACCATTTTTATCCCTCTTTTTCAATGATATCCCTTAAATTCCCTCTATTTTACGTGTTTATGTACACACCGAATTTCATGATTCTAGCTGTTGTCGTATCATTGGTGCCATATTTTGTCCCATTTCGCCTGTTTGTCCCATTTCGCCCGCTAAAACTTTCATTTTCTTTGTGGTGCTTCCAAGCTACACCATTTTTATCCCCTTTTTCCAATTTTGCCCCCTCAAGAGTACGACTATCTAAAATCTCTTTATTTTACGTATTTACACAATTAGAGGGATGTACACACTGAATTTCATCATTCTAGCTGTATTCGTTTAGTTGGTACTATTTTTATCCCTCTGCTCCCATTGTATCCTTTGAAAGTACGAATTTGGAAAAAACGTTATATTTTTCGTATCTACGCAGTCAGAGGAATGTCTACTCCGAATTTCATGATTCTAGCTGCTGTCATTTGTTAGGTACTTTTTTTATCCCCCTTTTCCATTTGAACCCCAAAAAGTACGAATTTTGGAAAGTTCTTTTATTTTACGTGTCTACGCAATCAGAGGAATGTATATATCAAATTTCATTATTCTATGTGCAGCCGTTAGGTTGGTACTATTTTTATCCCTCTATCCCCATTTAACCCCTTAAAAGTACGAATTTAGAAAAACTAATTTTATATTATCTACTCTATTAGAGGAATGTACACGCCAAATTTCGTGGGCCGATTTCGTCCACTTTCAATCCCAACCGATCTACAACCATAAGACACATTTAGGAAAAGTTTGAACCTCCTAGCTCATTTCGTTCGGCCGCTATCGTGCTTTCAACAGACAGACATGGCTATATCGTCTTAGAATTTTACCACGACCCAGAATATATATACTTTATGGGGTCTCCGATGAATATTTCAAGGTGTTACAAACGGAATGACAAATGACAATCGGAACAAACGGAATGGTCATGTTTGAAAGTGCTGCCCTAATTTGAATGACTTTCCATAGGGTGGCGTGCATTAGAGTGCCTTCTTGTTACGATCCAAATAACCCAATACAGACAACTCCCGGCATAACGAATACTCTATTGAACGAAATGGCAAATAACGAATAAGCAAATTGATTCCATTAACTACCTTATATAGGGTGATTCATCGTGAGGTTTGATTTATAATGTAAGATGAAACACATAAATTTGAAAATCAACTTAAAATTTGTATTATTGGTTAAAAGAACAATTTATGTCATTTACTGTTTGAAAATGATATCTTGCCACGACTACGTCTGAGGTGGCCCATTTGGAAGGTCAAATTTTGGGCGACAAGTTCAAAGTAAATACAGAAAAGTCGAGTCATATTACATTTACAATGAAAAGAGGGGATTGTCCTGACGTCTCTTTAAGTGGATGTGTCATTCCGAAAAGCGACAATGTAAAATATCTAGGACTCCATCTAGATAGAAGACTAACTTGGAAAGATCATGCGAAAGCTAAGTGCAAGCAGCTAAAACTAAAAAACGAATAAAATGTATTGGTTACTTGGACCTAGACCTCATATTGTACAAATCATTACTAAAGCCCGTATGGACTTATGGAATCCAACTTTGGGGGACAATGAGTAATTCTAATATTAAAAAACTTCAGGCATATCAATCTAAAAACTAGAGACTAATAACTAATACGCCGTGGTTCATGAACAATAAAAACATTCACAATGATCTTGGTGTCCCAACAGTTAAAGAAGAGATAAATAAATACAGCACTAACTATTTGGAAAGATTAAGTTATCATATAAATCATTTAGCTATTAGCTATTAGCCTGTTAGATGATAGTGATAAAAGCAGACGATTAAAAAGACCTCATGTACTAGATCTACCCTGTAGAAAATAATAACTTGTAGAAAATTGTTTTGTTATCTACAAATTTAGATATATGTATATGAGTACTTTATTGTATTTTTGGCCTGATTGGAGTCCAATAACTATGTGAATTTTAAGATATCATAACATTTGCTTATTATTTTTATTTTTGGAAAATAGATTGCAAATAAAGAAATGAGAAAACAAGTAAGGAAAGGCTAAAGTCGGGCGGGGCCGACTATATAATACCCTACACCACTCCCTGCGTATGTACCTCGCTTTGATTAAACCCAGGTATTTCATGGGAGCAATTTTATGTAGTTCATACAAATTATATAAATTATATTCATATAAGTTATATGCTATAAATTCATTTTTAGTCAAATTTAACGAATATGGTAAATAATATTGTAATTGATCCAATTGTCTGACAGACAAATACAAATTATACAGTAGTATACCAAAGTCATACCAAAGTATGGACATATGGGCATCACCCAAACAATTCTCATTGCAATTCAATTCGGTAAAAAATTGAAATCGGGAAGGATTTTTGCATCCTGTAAATGTATGTGTTTGACAAAAAATGTTAAATCGGAAAGGACATTTGTCTAAGGGTATATTGAAACCTGGAAGATTTGACCCGCTTTCACCATGTCTGTTTCTTGGTGAAATATAATATGTAAAGTTTGGCCAAAATCGGTTAAACATTCGGGAGCAACATTTGTATGAGGGCTATATCTAAATCTGAACCGATCTTACTCACTTACATCATAGGTTTTTTAGTTGGATTATAAAATGTTGTGCCAACTTTAAAGAAAATCGGGTACAATATGTCGTTTCTACAGCGGAAAATGTCAAATCGGGAGCGACATTTGTATGGGGGCTATATCTGAATCTGAACCGATCTTACCCAATTTTTGCATACGTGTTTCTAGTTCGATTATAAGATCTTCTGCCAAATTTAAAGAAAATCGGGTACAATATGTCGCTTCTACAGCGGAAAATGTCAAATCGGGAGCGACATTTGTATGGGGGCTATATCTGAATCTGAACCGATCTTACCCAATTTTTGCATACGTGTTTCTAGTTCGATTATAAGATGTTCTGCAAAATTTAAAGAAAATGGGGTACAATATGTCGTTTCTAGAGCGGAAAATGTCAAATCGGGAGCGACATTTGTATGGGGGCTATATCTAAATCTGAACCGATTTCCTCCAAATTCAATACCGATGGTCCTTGGCCAGAAAAAATAACTTCTGCCAAGTTTCATGACAATCGGCCAACAATTGCGACCTGTAGAGTGCGAACAAGCTTAGATGGACAGCAGACGGACAGACGGACAGACAGACATCGTTAAATCGACTCAGCTGGTGATTCTAAGCCGATCGGTATACTTAAAGGTGGGTCTAGCTCGATTATTTCTTGGTGTTACAAACATTTGGCGCGAAACTAACTTATAATACCCTAGACCACGAAGTGGTGTAGGGTATAAAAAGTTCGAACAGGGCGACTGGAGAGACCATTCACTGAAATAACATGCAAAATTAAAGTCGTCTGGCTTCAATTCTTGCACAAGTTGAATTTTGTCCGCTTTAAGACCGAGTTGTAGAACGACGACAAACCAAGCTGCTGAGAACGACAAGCTGCCACGGTCTTCTATCTCATAAAACGCTGTTTTTCGTAATACAGTTGAACGATTTGGAAACGCGTGATTTGGAGATGCGTGATCTGTCAAAAAAGCCTACTGAATCCAATCCTCAAGATGAATCGCCCGATATAACGAATGATGAGAAAAGTTCTCTCACGCTATAACGAATATTAAAAACTCACACATTTTTGAATACCTTTAGTTTTTGGCCAACACATATTTGTGTGAGTTTCCACTAAAGACGTATGAAGGCAAGAAGAGAAATAAAAAAAATCAATTGTAGGTGATTCCAAAGCCGGAAAATATTAATAATATCGACGAATTTGAAAACAGAAACTAACGCTGTGCGGCAGTCCAAAATCTCTGGGCAGTGATATTATTTTTCTGGTAGGTATTGCCGAGTAGAACAAAAATCTGTATTTGAAATTCGCCAGTTTTACATATCGTCCTTGGGCACATTGAAGGACAATTTTAAGACTTTTTTCCTTTTTGGGCAGCAAAGCAAACAGAAAATTTTTTTTTGGAAATTGAGAATATTAGTCGAGATGCCGGAGAAAGTGAATTTATTTCTCGTGTGGTTTCTTAGCTTTATTATGACGCCAAAACTGTGTTTGTGTCATTTTGACCCAGTGTTCGATTAATCGAACAGTAAGAAACGTGAAAAAAATGATTTGGCTGGGCTCTAATGGGCTAAAAATACCCTTTATGAAGAAAATTATCGCCCATGTGCTGACAACCGCATGATTTCAAATCGCATTTTTTTTGGCGATTTCGAGTCTCTAAATTTTACATTTCTATTTAAAATTGCTATTTTTAACCAAACATCTTCTTCATTTATCCGCCAGTAAAGAAAGAAAACTGAAAACAATTGTTTAAAGTAAAAATGCGAAATTTAGAGACTCGAAATCGCCAAAAAAAAATGCGATTTGAAATCATGCGGTTGTCAGCACATGGGCGTATGACTTTTACCTACATAACTTTTCTCGTGTGATTTCTTAGCTTTATTCTGTCGCCAAATCTGTTTGTGCCATATAAAGTTAGTTTGTAATACATATTTAAAAAATACCCTTTATAAAAAATTATTACTTTATACCTACATATATAACTTTTTTCCTTTGATAACCTTTGAAGAAAAAAATACATATTTAGAAAGGCTGAAGGGTTACCCGTTTTTGTAGGGTAACTTTTGCCTGCACGAAATTGCACCCTCGGAAGGAAGGTTACATTCAGTGCAAAAGGTCAGATTTTTTAATTCCAAAACGCGAATTACTCAGCTTTTTCTCAATAACTTTTGAAAAGTAAGTACGCAGCCAAAAATATGATCAAATTTCCTTTATCCTGAATTTAAATTTTATGCCCAAACTATGCCCAAAAACCCTAATCATTCGATTTGTCTTTAAAAACAGGTACTGTTAGGGGTTGTGGCGCCACGATAAAGCTAAGAAACCACAATTTCTAATAAAACAAACTTTGAGTGCAAAATCGAGTGTCATAAAACAAATATTTTTTTCTGCGTGTACGTAATACGTAAACAACAACAAAATAAAAAAACTACTTTTCTTCGAAATATACGAAAAGTAGTCAACATTGGGCTAATCCCTATCCCTAGTATCCCTATTAATATTATAAAACCTTAGTGTAAGTCTGTCTGTCTGTTTGTTTGTTCCGCAATCACGTGTAAACGGCTGAACCGATGTTATTGAAATTTTCAGTACAGATAGATGCAGGTCTGGAAGGAACTATAGGCTATAAAATTTTTAAAAATTTGCTCTGTGGGCGGAGGGGCGTGGCAATAGTGTTTTTGAGAGCTAGAATGCTGAAAATTGGTACATATATATTACTGACCACGGGAATGATAAATATGATGCCGAAATTTGGATTTTCGTTTTGTGGGCGGAGTGGGCGTGGCAAAATTGTTTTTTGAGCTACAAGGCTGAAAATTGGAACGAATATATTACTGAACACGATAAAGATCAATTTGATGCCGAAATTTGGATTTTCGTTTTGTGGGCGGAGTGGGCGTGGCAAAATTGTTTTTTGAGCTACAAGGCTGAAAATTGGTACATATATATTACTGAACACGATAAAGATCAATTTGATGCCGGCATTTGGATTTTCGTTTCGTTGGCGGTGGGGGCGTGGAAAAACTTTTTTAACTAGAAGGCTGAAAATTTAAACGTATATATTACTGACCACGATAATATCAGTTTGATAAGATCAATATGAAACCTAATTTTAAAGTTACCATTTCTTTTTTTTTTTGCCTGGCGAAGCGGGCGGGGTTCAGCTTAAAGTTTCTTAAATAAATCCGATTGACCGATTTTCAATGGTTATATCTCCTTCGGTAACTTTTGAACGGAAAAATATATCTTCACATGCAGAGGTGTTTTCTGGATGGTTTACAATATTTTGGATCCCTAGTAAGTAAGGGCTACTCCAAATTTGGTCAACTCGGTCATATCAAATATTGAAGAGCTTGTCAAAAATACAATTATGTACACGCGAGAATATCTTACATTGTATACCTCAATTAGTTAAAAATATATTTGAGTTGTAAGAGAAAAAGAAGTAATGACGTTCATATTTCAAAAAAAAAAAACATATTTTGCGGATTTATTTTATTATTATTTATTTATTTTGTAGATTAATGCGATTTCAAGATGATTTTCTATGAAATTTAGTAGATATTTGATTTACAACAGAAATGACTACATATCTCTCGTAAATTGACGTTATTTTTTCTAAAAAATCTATTTTTTTGAGGCATTTATTTTAGGAACAGTGGAATTTCTATGATGTATCACAAAAACAATTCTCGAGTTTATGATCGTGTTACTTTTGAAAACCTCTGTAAAAAATCCAACAATTCCTAAAACGGGGAAAATAAATCCCAAAAATGTTTTTTTAGAAAAATTACCACTTTATGCTCAAACTTCAATTAAATTTCACAAAAAATATAACTTTTTCAGATATTCATCTTGAAATCGCGTTATTTCTACAAAAATTGAGATATCACAACGAAATTATGTTGAAAAATTGTCTCCGAAAATAATAGCAAACAAGTTTTTACATTTTTTCGAACAAAATACCGAAAATCCCAAAGAGGATGTTCCAAAATTTGGAATTTTTACCCAAGATCCCAAAGTCCCAAATTTTAGCCATTCAACAAAGAATTTCAGTATTTTAAAGAATATTCTGCCGATAGACCATATAACAAAACGGAATTTAATAATTGTCTCCCAACCAATACAGATAAGCGAAATTGTGGAGCTATAGAATTGAGGAGCTATAGAATTGAAGATCTATAGAAGTTATGTGGAACAAAAAATCTTTAGTTGTTGACAATATAGTCCCACTGAAATGCTAAAATCATGCATCGCACTCAATGTCAAAAATACACAGGTCTCCTGGTCTGTATCAATTTCGCCCAACGTGTTTACGAAGATTCTTTTTCGCCGAGTATGATGAATGAGCAAGTGGCATCAATCATACTCAGGCAACAAGCTGGCTTTCGTTCAATCTGCTCTGGCGTTGACCTCGCAAACAAATTGAGAATTACACTGTGATCTTGATGCTCTTTACAGTACTGGCGTATTTCGAATCCGTAATGACAGACTATCCGCTCTGTTAAACATTATTTCCGCCTGTCTATTTTCATTCCTATTATTACAGATTGTTGGAGAAAATCTTTGAATTCAATTAAACATCCAAAATCACCCGGAAGAGTCTATGTTGATGAAAAAAGCTGTGAAAATATGATCGCAGGCAAGAGTACGATATCTGAATATATATTTGGAAATAAGCGAATAAGAAAATATTGGGTCATATGTTATCGGTAACTCACTTAGCTATAGAGTTTTCGGAGGTTAAGATTTGGAAAAATCAAAAAAAGGATTTTTTTGTAAAATGTGGTCAATGTGAAAAAATAATTAAAATTTTGAAATTTATTTAAAAACTATTTTTTTCATTATTTTTTTAATTTTGAAAACAAGGGAAAATCAGGTAAAATCTCAATTTGATTTGCATTTTATATTGTGGGCGGGAATTTGTTGAACAAAAAAAAAAACAAAATCGCTATTGCCGCATTTGTGGAAAAAAATAAAATGATCGCTAAACGACTAAAAAGGAAAAAAAGAATTATTTAAAAAATCAATCGATTTTTTAAAATTTTTCTTTTCAAGCTTTCTTTGAAGTTCGTGTAATAATAATTTTTGGCATTGAATTTCTTTGTAATTTAAAATTTTGCCACAATCGATAACTATGGAAAATGTAAATTACTGAGACAGTTATCGGTAAGTAAAAAGTTATCGATAGTTTTTCGTTTTTTATTTGTAATTTTCCATCCTGTTGAAACGAAAAAAAATCGGTATTTTCAAACTTAAATAACCGATAACTAAGCGAGATATCGATAACATGCCGACCAATATTTATACACTCCACGAGAGTATTATGTCTTTGTGCATTTGTTTGTAACACCCAAAAGGAAGCGAGATAGACCCATTGTTAATTATACCGATGGACTTAGAATCACTTTTTGAATCGATTTAACAATGTCAGTCTGTCTGTCCATCTATTCTTGTAATCGCGATACAGGTCGCAATTGTAGGAAATTGAAATTGAACCTTGTCACAACGAAGTTTTTCGGGATAAGGACGAACGCTATTTAATTTGAAGAAAATCGGATCCGATTTAGATATAGCCCCCATACGAATTCCATTCCCGATTTGATTCTTTTCAGTGTAGATACTACATATTTTAACAGTTTTTCCTCAAAATTGGCCAAACATCTTATATTTCAACTAGAAACACCTGTGTTGAAAATGTGTTAGATCGGTTCAGATTTATATATAGCTCCCATACGAATTTCACTCCCGATTTGACCTTTTTCGCTCTAGGAACCACATTTTTTAATAGATCTTCTTCAATTCTTCCAAGATATATTATATTTCAACCAGAAACACCCATTGTGAAAATGGGTTCAGATTTATATATAGCCCAATACAAATTTCGCTCCCGGCTTGACTTTTTCCGCACCAGAATCCACGGATTCTTCAAATTGAGCATAACACGTTATACTTGATTGTTATATTCTATTGTGAATGTGGGTCACTTCATTCCATGTTTGGATATAGCCCCGATACAAATATTCTTCTCGATTTGACAAACTGGATCAGGTCATATTATGAAATCAGACCACACTAAGTGTTTTTAACTTTATTTTTTCCTTATTTCGACATCTTTTTTATTATGAAACATGAAGTTAACTTGTTCTCTTTTATTTTTATTAAAAGGTGAAGTGTTATAACGAAAATGTCTAAAATTTTCACTATTTTTACATATAGTCGGCCCCGCCCGACTTTAGCCTTAGCCTTAGCGGTGTTGTAACCAAATATGGGCATCTCCCAAAAAAGGTCGGCCAAAAAATGAAATCAGACCACACTAATAGCTTTAACTTTATTTTTTCCTTATTTCGACAACTTTTTTTATTATGAAACTTCTTATGGGTCGAGTGACGCTTATCCTTATAATATTTCTGCATTGAGTCAATTAGAAATCCCTGTTATTGATTTACCCTTAGTTTTGTCGAGGTTGAATAATCTCAAATCCACAAATAGCGTAGGCCCTGATGGGGTGTCAAGTATAATTTTGAAGTTCTGTGCTGGTGGTTTGACTATTCCGCTGACTTTATTATTTAATACTTCATTGAGTTTTTGATATTTCCCTTTGGCTTGGAGGAGTTCATTCATTCATTGACCCCCCTCCATAAGTCTGGCAGTCTAATTGATGTGTCAAACTGTAGAGGGATAGCTAAGTGGAGTGCTAATCCGAAGCTATTTGTGAAATTGGTTACTGAGGTTGTATCTCATAGGGTTTCTTCTATATTGAGTCCATATCAACGTGGATTTCGTAAGGACTTTTCTACTGTGACAAATTTGATTCAGTTTACTTCTCACGTTATTGATGAATTTGTTCAGGGTAATCAGACTGATCAGACCATCTATACAGATTTTAGTAAGGCATTTGATAAAGTGAACCATGAACTTTTGTTATATAAATTAGATCGTATAGGTTTTAGCTCTAACTTCTTGAAGTGGATATCTTCGTATCTTTCAAATCGCTCTCAGATTGTCAAATTTGGTAATTCTGACACATGCGTTTCTTTAGATCGAATCCAAGATTTGTCAGATATAATATTAGAGGAACTGAGTTAGAGTTAGTTGATTCTTTTGCAGACCATGGTATTCTAATGGATTCCAAACTGAATTTCAACAATCATATTATTACTATGGTTAACAAAGCATATGGTGTTCTTGGCTTCATTAAGCGCTGGGCTAAGGAGTTCTCCGATCCTTACGTAACGAAGCAGCTATTTACATCACTTGTCAGACCTATTCTGGAATATGGTTCCGTAGTGTGCGATCCTCAGTATGGTATTTATATTGACAGAATTGAGTCAGTTCAGAAACAATTTTTAAATGTCACCATGCCATTTGTAAATAAATTTGCATTCTATTAAATATAGATGCAAAATGGTCTAGAGGCAGGACAATATCCCAGTTCAAATCAAATATTGATTACAGACCAAAAAAATACAAACGAAAAAACTAAAACAAATGAGCGTTGGCACGGCAGAAGTATTGCTGGGTAACTATACCTGCATATACACATACTTACATATGCAACTCAATGAGATGCTTGTAAGATGGCATGTGTACTTTATTAGTTGGTGCGATTTTTAAACGCAAATTCGGCAAGTGAGTTGTGCTTCTCGTTCGTTTGTGAAAATCATCTCCTTATAGAGGCCGGGTTTGATGTTGAAAAGTCACTGCGAAGCCACCTGAATGAAACCTTTAGACAGGGTGGAAATCATGATAGTGGTAGTCTGCAGCCAAGTAATAAATGTCACCATGCCATTCGTAAATAAATTTGCATTCTATTAAATATAGATGCAAAATGGTCTCGAGCCAGGACAATATCCCAGTTCAAATCAATTTTTAATATTTTCATTAAGACACTTGCATTGGATTGGTGATTTTATTCTTCTCCCTTATAAAGGGTGATTTTTTAAGAGCTTGATAACTTTTTTTTTAAAAAAACGCATAAAATTTGCAAAATCTCATCGGTTCTTTATTTGAAACGTTAGATTGGTCCATGACATTTACTTTTTGAAGATAATTTCATTTAAATGTTGACCGCGGCTGCGTCTTAGGTGGTCCATCCGCTTAGTCCAATTTTGGCATTTCCACGTTTTTGAGTAACAGAGACCCAATTGGTGCGAACGGCGACGAATCGAAAATTGGTGGTCATCATTAACACTGGCCGATACAGCTGCGATATTTTCTTCAGTTCGCACTCTACGTAAGCGTGTTGGTGGTTTAATGTCCAACAATGTAAATTTGGTGCGAAATTTAGTCACAATAGCCCGAATAGCCGCTTCAGTGGGTCGATTAAACTGACCATAAAATGGAAGCGCGCAATGAACTTTCTTAACAGAGCACGCATTTTGATAATAAAATTCAATAATTTGCAAGCGTTGTTCGTTTGTAAGACGATTCATGATGAAATGTCAAAGCATACTGAGCATCTTTCTCTTTGACACCATGTCTGATATCCCACGTGATCTGTCAAATACTAATGCATGAAAATCCTAACCTCAAAAAAATCACTCTTTACTAGTAGATTGAAGTTGATCGACTTGCCTTCCTTGAAAAGCAGACGTGTTATATTGAACACCGTGATGGTTTATAAGGCTATAAATGGTGATTTCTCTTCTGACTATATTATTTCTAGGATTAAGTTGAACGTGCCATTTAGACCTTCTAGATACTATCAATTCATCCATATTGATTTTCAGCGTACGAATTATGCTTCCGCAGAGCCCATTCGCAGAATGTGTATTGATTTCAATTCATTGTGTCACAACATAGATTTCGGATTAGGAATCGATATAATAAAGTCGAGGATTTTCTTCTGCTTGGATGTTTAGTTTGTTATGACATGTTTACTTTAATATATTTAGTTACTAACTTTAAGAATAACTTTTATTTGCATGTGATACTAATATTATGTTTAATATTTTTGTTATGCCGGCTGTTGATATTTGATCTTTAGGCCCTCTCGGTCGGAAGGGGCGGGTGTGAGAGGCGTTGGGACCGTTCGAAAAAAAACTTGTTCTCTTTTATTTTTATTAAAATTTGAAGTGTTATAACGAAAATTACTAAGTTTTTTACTACGAGTGGAAATATTTGTCGCGTCCGTATTTCTGCTGTACCTAATTTTAAAAATCTAAGAGATTATTCTCATATTTCATAAATCTACGAGCAAAATATATCCTCCGAACTTCATTTACATTTATAAAGAGTGATTTTTTTGAGGTTAGGATTTTCATGCATTAGTATTTGACAGATCACGTGGGATTTCAGACATGGTGTCAAAGAGAAAGATGCTCAGTATGCTTTGACATTTCATCATGAATAGACTTACTAACGAGCAACGCTTGCAAATCATTGTATTTTATTACCAAAATCAGTGTTCGGTTCGAAATGTGTTCATGTGTTCGAAATGTTCAGCGATGAGGCTCATTTCTGGTTGAATGGCTACGTAAATAAACAAAATTGCCGCATTTGGAGTGAAGAGCAACCAGAAGCCGTTCAAGAACTGCCCATGCATCCCGAAAAATGCACTGTTTGGTGTGGTTTGTACGCTGGTGGAATCATTGGACCGTATTTTTTCAAAGATGCTGTTGGACGCAACGTTACGGTGAATGGCGATCGCTATCGTTCGATGCTAACAAACTTTTTGTTGCCAAAAATGGAAGAACTGAACTTGGTTGACATGTGGTTTCAACAAGATGGCGCTACATGCCACACAGCTCGCGATTCTATGGCCATTTTGAGGGAAAACTTCGGAGAACAATTCATCTCAAGAAATGGACCGGTAAGTTGGCCACCAAGATCATGCGATTTGACGCCTTTAGACTATTTTTTGTGGGGCTACGTCAAGTCTAAAGTCTACAGAAATAAGCCAGCAACTATTCCAGCTTTGGAAGACAACATTTCCGAAGAAATTCGGGCTATTCCGGCCGAAATGCTCGAAAAAGTTGCCCAAAATTGGACTTTCCGAATGGACCACCTAAGACGCAGCCGCGGTCAACATTTAAATGAAATTATCTTCAAAAAGTAAATGTCATGGACCAATCTAACGTTTCAAATAAAGAACCGATGAGATTTTGCAAATTTTATGCGTTTTTTTAAAAAAAAAGTTATCAAGCTCTTAAAAAATCACCCTTTATATGGAAAAACAAAGTTCTCAAAGTTCTGTTTTTGTCGCGTCCGTTTCGATGTAAAATTGTTTATAATTTGGTACTAAAATCGGACGATATGTTTTTAAAATGCAGTACTCTTTAAGCGCTTTGGAACACTAAAAAGGCTGATCGACTTTTTCAGTTTCTTTCTTGTTTTTGGAGTAGTTTAAGGCGTGCGAATGTCGCCCCCTTTTGCAAGTTTTAATTTCACAGCGACTTCGTGTTGCGTCTGCCTGAATGGGCCATTAAGTCCAATGTTTTCCTTTGCGTTCATGGAAAAAAACACCTCCGAACGTGTGGTAACCCTGACTTCATGTATCAACACTACACAGTACGAATTTAATCGAAACAGCAGCAGCAGCTACAACATCATCGCTTTTGTGTTGGCAAAAACAAGCAAAAAGAAAAAAACAAAACCTTTTTTGCTGTATTTTTGTTCGTATTCCTCGTCGCGCTTTATAGCAGACTTTCGTGCAGTGCGGATTAGTTGTGTTTTGCGAGTGACTGACTGTCTTTAGAATTCGATTGCGATTTCAGTGAATTCAGTGCAATAAAGGGCAAACAAATAAAAGCAAAAAGCAAAAAAACAAACATAACGGGCCATTAGCAAAAAACGACTTTCAAACGTCTCTGGCAACATTAGTTTTTTGTTTTTCTAATTTCATGGAATTTTCCTCAGAATCTTTGTGATAAGTGAAAGTATTTGCTGAAATTCAAATTAATTACTACGGATTTCTATTGAAAAATTCTCAGCTGTTCTCCATTCCTGAAGTGGCGTGCGCGCGTGTGTGTGTGAGTGCGAGTGCATCTGTGTTTTGTTTAAATTCATTCGAACGTGTGCGTTGTTGTTGTTCTTATTGTGTTTTGGTTTTTATTTCGCTTTATTTTTGCAAACGAAACAGAGAAACAGAGAAAAATAGCCAACAAACAAAATTCAAACAAAATCCAAATAAATTGTGAATTATTCATGTCGTGCTCACGTATGTAAATACAACAATAGCAACAACAGAAAACAAAACGACAGACAATCTGCAAAACCCCTGTGTGAACGCGTGTGTGTGTGTTGGCGTGTAAGTGAGACTATTACGTGTTGTTGGCTCATACCACCGTGAGTAAGTGTGAGTGAACACCAGCAGCCTGACAAACATTCTTTGCGAACGCGTTGCGAGAGCCGACGAACGAGTGAGTGAGCGAGTATCTGTGTAAGTTTGTTTTATTTTACATTTTGTCCACTTTGTTTTGTATTTTCTATTTTGTCTGCTCTTGCCTTTGGCTGATTTTCGTTTTTGATTTTTGCACATGTAGTTTGGCAAGTGTGTGTGAGCGACAGTGTGTGTGCGTCACAATAGTTGTCTTTGTGGTCGCCGCACAGTGTTCCCCATCATCATCATTATCATAAATCAAGTAAAAAGGGCGTCAAGTTCGGAATCTATGGTATTTTTTTAATTGTCAAAAGTACTCAACAAAGTATCTATCCTTTGCCCTTTTCAGTGTTATGAATGTCAATGAGTTTTGTCTAAAATGTGGAAAATTTGTGCCTACCATAGTCTTAGGGGGAGGAGGTAGTGGTGTCGGAGTAGCTTTAGAATTTAAAATTTATTAAATATTTTTTTTGGATAATTGTCCATAGAAATAAAAAAGGGATAAAAAATCAAAATAGAGAGTATAAGACAACTTCATGATTCTACCATTTTTGGTCGTAAAACCTACAAAATAAAGTACGAACTTGGAAAAAAAATATTGTACGTGGCTATGCGGTCAGAGGAATGTATACACCGAATTCCATGATTCTATCAGCGGCCATTTGGTTGATACCATTTTTATCCCCTTTTTCCAATTTTGCCCCCTCAAGAGTACGACTATCTAAAATCTCTTTATTTTACGTATCTACACAATTAGAGGGACGTAGTCACTGAATTTCATCATTCTAGCTGTATTCGTTTAGTTGGTACTATTTTTATCCCCTGTAGCCATTGTATCCATTGAAAGTACGAATTTGGAAAAAACGTTTTATTTTTCGTGTCTACGCAGTCAGAGGAATGTATACTCTGAATTTCATGATTCTTGCTGCTGCATTTGATAGGTACTATTTTTATCCCCTTTTTCCATTTGAACCCCAAAAAGTACGAATTTTGGAAAGTTCTTTTATTTTACGTGTCTACGCACTCAGAGGAATGTATATATCGAATTTCATTATTCTAGGTGCAGCCGTTAGGTTGGTACTATTTTTATCCCCATTTAACCCCTTAAAAGTTCGAATTTAGAAAAAATGTTTTATATTATGTACCTACTCTATTAGAGGAATGTACACGCCAAATTTCGTGTTTCTATCTGTTGTCGTTTGATAGGTACCATTTTTATCCCTTTTTGTCCCATTTCGCCCCCTACAAATAAAAATCACTCTAGCAAATATCAAGTAAATACAAGCTAATATGTTCATAAAACATGCTGAAATACTCTAAATATTAGGGGTATTTTCAGCCCTTGTGAGGGAAAAATTTCTCCCTCTGGGCCGATTTCTTCCACTTTCAATCCCAACCGATCTACAACAAAATAAGACACATTTAGGAAAAATTTGAACCTCCTAGCTCATTTCATTCGGCCGCTATCGTGCTTTCAACAGACAGACAGACGGACATGTCTATATCGTCTTAGAATTTTACCACGACCCAGAATATATATACTTTATGGGGTCTCCGATGAATATTTCAAGGTGTTACAAACGGAATGACAAAGTGAATATACCCCCATCCTGGAGGTGGAGGGTATAAAAAGAAACAGTAAAAACTATTACGTAAATTATCATATTCATGGTAGAAGGCTTTTATCATGTAGCTGACACATAAATAATTAAAATAAATATATAAATATTTAATTAAATTAATATTTCTGTTGCAGCCATTACAGTGAAGTTAGACGTGGAATAATTATTCCATTCATTTTGTCGCAATTAAACCTAAAATTAATTTGAATTTTGGCGTATTCAGAGATTTATAGCAAATATTTGTGTATACATTTTGATACGATAAACAGCTATTTAGGGATGTCTTTACTCTTATCACAAGAGGAACCGAAAAGACCCCTATATTGAGGAGTTAGAGGGTTAAAATATTCCACAAAAATGTTCCTCGTAGTGTTCTAAATAATATTATTGAACACATCCTTTACTTAAAATGTAAGGATCACAAGGTTTCCTATGCCGATTCATCATATGAATGTGCAAAAGGGGGAAATCTTAGCATGGGACTAAAATGACCGCCATAGGTCAACTTTCAAAATGCCGATACACGTTTATTCTCTATCAGAAACCATTTTCAGAACCTTGTTTTTTTGTTCCACGGCAAGAGCATGCTATGTGAGGCCCCAGATCTGACTATACTTTTGAAAAAAGTCTAGAAACATAGGGAAGAAATTTATTACATATATATTTTTTTTTTTGAAAATGGCCCACCGAAATAATAAAGAAAAAGGGATAAAAAATCAAAATAGATTCTTTTGAAAATATAAAAAGAAACAAAAAACTATTTGCTGGAGACAGGTTTCGAACCCGCTGACCTCAGCTTGCAAGACGGACACTTAATGACAAAAACCCAATAAAATAACGTGATATAAAATAAAATTGCTGGCAATTGTGCGCCTTCAGATGTGATAAATCGGCGCATGGGACTACTTAAGTTTAATGGAATTTTTTTGGTCCACCTTACCAAAATCCTTTGGCGAGCTTTGTTATTCATACAATAGGGTATTATGTTTGTATACATTTGTTTGAAACACCCAAAAACGAGATTGTTTAATATACCGACCGGCTTAGAATCACTTTTTGAATCGATTTAGCCATGTCCATCCATATGTTCTTGTAATCAAAGTATAGGTCGCAATTATTGTCCGATGCTTGTTAAAGTTTGCCCAATTAACTTTTGCGTGTCAATGACGAACGCCATTTAATTTGAAGCAAATCGGTGCAGATTTAGATATAGCCCCATAAAAATTTTACTGTCGATTTGAATTTTTCCGAGTTGCTTCAAGTTTTCTACAACACCATATATTTCAACTAGGGTCAGGGTCAGATCGGTTCAGATTTAGATGTACCTCCCACACAAATTTCTATAAATCGCGTATTTTAACTGATTTTCTTCAAATTTGGCACAACATCTTATATTTCAACTAGAAACGTCTATGGTGAAAATGGTTTCGGGATCGGTTCAGATTTACATATAGCTCTCAATTTGAATTTTTCCGCTCTAAAGACCACACATTTTACTCAAATTTAGCACAGTACCTTATATTTCAACTAGACGATTTAACTTTTTCTCTCATACTCACACCTTTACAGATTTTGATCTAATTTGGCAAAAAACGTTATATAGGGTCCGCCATCTAACGTTTTTTTTTTTTCAACTATTCAACCGTAGGACTATTATTTGTGGGGTGCCCTCAGCAGCCATTTGAATGAAATTATTCTCCATTATTAACCGGAAGGATTGTACTTTCAGTAGTTTTTTATAACATTTTCAAAAAAAAGTTATTTGCGGACCCTATATTTCAGGAAACATACACAATGGAAGAAGGTCACATCGCTTCATGAAGGTATAACACAGTCGGCCCCGCTCGACTTTAGCCTTTTCTTATTTGTTTTTTTTTTTTGTGTTGCACAATGTAATTTTCGAAATTGTTATGGATGGCGTATGAGTTATTTTTATTAAGGACAATAGTACTCATACGCCCACTTATCACTTTGGCCGAAAAGCTAAATCATCCTAATATCAACTTTATTGCTGGAAAATATCGGGTGTTTTTAAGATACACATTTAACTTTGGTCATATCTGACAAACACTACTATGAAAATAAATTATTTAATTTGAACTGGGATATTGTCCTGGCTCAAGACCATTTTGCATCTATATTTAATAGAATGCAAATTTATTTACAAATGGCATGTTGACATTTATTACTTGGCTGTAGACTACCACGATCATGATTTCGACCATGTGAAAAGTCTTTTCAAGTGGCTTCGCAGCGACTTTTCAACATAAAACCCGGCCTCTATAAGGAGATGATTCTCACAAATGAACGAGAAGCACAACTCACTTGCCGAATTTGCGTTTAAAAAAATCGCACCAAGTAATAAAGTACACATGCCATCTTACAAGCATCTCACATATATAGCCCGGGTAGCTTAAGGAATGATAATTTGTGATCACCCAAAAATATAGAAGTTTCTTAAAAATATTAAATCGACCATAACTTCTTAAATATAGCCCTGGGAGCTAAAAGAAGGATAATTTGTGATCACCCAAAAAATATAGAATTTTTAAAAAATATTAAATCGACCATAACTTCTTAAATATAGCCCTGGGAGCTAAAAGAATGATAATTTGTCATCACCCAAAACTATAGATTTTTTTATAGTCAAATATTGATTACAGACCAAAAAAATACAAACGAAAAACTAAAACAAATGAGCGTTGGCACGGCAGAAGCATTACTGGGTAACTAGCAATACTTCTGCCGTGCCAACGCTCATTTGTTTTAGTTTTTTCGCTTGTATTTTTTGGTCTGTAATCAATATTTGATTTGAACTGTGATATTGTCCTGGCTCAAGACCATTTTGCATCTATATTTAATAGAATGCAAATTTATTTAGAAATGACATGGTGACATTTATTACTTGGCTGCAGACAGACTACCACGACCATGAGTTCGACCATGTCAAAAGTCTTTTCAAGTGGCTTCGCAGCGACTTTTCAACATCAAACCCGGCCTCTATAAGGAGATTCTCTGAACCCCATATGCGGAAATTTTGCTTATTGACATAGCCACAGAGATGAAAATAAGTTTCATGAATTCCGCTAAAATTTCTTACAGTTTGCGTTACTTTGGAAGTATGTTTCTAATATTTCTCAATTTAGCGTTCCATTTGCAAATGTCAAATATAAACCTGAAAATAAAAATTAATTTTAGTCTACCTTTCAAAGTCAATGCAATCGGTAGTTCAAATTTAAAATTAAATAAAAGCAGGGATCGAAAACATGTCATATAATTGTAGTCACTTCATGGGGTCGCGGATACTCTCCCCATATTATCTGAAAATACATTTATTTTATTAAAATCCAATTTTTGGTTTGACAACACTGTTGGCATACATAATCGTGTGAATGTGTTGTTGCTGGTTTCGATTTGGTATTCGTGTTGGTAGTGGTAGGTGGTCTATTGTCGGTATGTCATTCTGGCAGTAGTGGTTGTTGTTGCTGCGTTTTGTACCATGTCTTGTTTGTTCGGAACAACTGTTTGGTATGTTTGGATGATGATGACAGCGACAGCAACAACGCCAAACCAATCAAAGAACCAACCAAACAACCATCCAACCAACCACCAACAACACAACAAGAACAGGCCATGTTGTTACCAGTCACACCGCCTGACTCACGCAAGCTCGATCGGTTGAATCCCTAGCCGTTGCTGTTGCCGTTGTCGTTGCGAATTAGTCGGTCGATCTATGTCTATGTTTCAATCAAACCTGACTTTATTTGCACGACAAAGAAATTCTGTGTTTAAGTATCAAAACAAAATTAAAATTAAAATTTATGTCATGTTGTTGTTGTTATTGTTGTTGCTGCTACCTAATCAATTGCACAATAAAACCGGTACCTATGATTACACACAACAAACACACTCACACAAAAAAACCCACAAATATCCCCGAAGGGCCGAAGAGAGCGAAATACAGGGGTGATACTCTCAATCAATGAGCCGTGTGTGTGCGCGATAATTATTTTGTACTCACTGTCGGGGGGAGGCGAACATATGTTAATACTGTATTTAATAAGAAGAAGAAAGAGGAAAGTAATTTACTAATGTTTTTTGGGGGTTTCCCCCAATTTTTAAATAATAAACCTAAGAAAATGAAATACAATAAGAAGAAAGTAGTTCATTGTTAATAAAGGGTGCTTTTTTAAAAGCTATAGGAAACTTTGTCAAAAAAAAACACGTAAAATTCAGAAAAATGCATGAAATCTTTATTTGAATCGATAGTTTAATGTTTGAAGATAAATTCATGCAAATGTTATCCTTGACTGCGCCTCAAATGGTCCATCCGCTTAATCCAATTTGGCATTTCCACGTTTTTGAGTAACAGAGGCCCAATTGCTGCGAACGGCGACGAATCGATAATTGATGGTCATCATTAACACTGGCCGATACAGCTGCGATATTTTCTTCAGTTCGCACTCTACGTAAGCGTGTTGGAGGTTAATGTCCAACAATGTAAATTTGGTGCGAAATTTAGTCACAATAGCCCGAATAGCCGCTTCAGTGGGTCGATTAAACTGACCATAAAATGGAAGCGCGCGATGAACTTTCCTAACACAGCACGCATTTTGATAATAAAATTCAATAATTTGCAAGCGTTGTTCGTTTGTAAGAAGATTCATAGTTAAATTATAGACCAAACTGAAGATGTGAAACAAAACACGAAACGTGCGTCAGCTGTTTAAACCAGTGTTGCCAAAAAGATAATAGCAAAAAAATCACCCTTTATATAAAGAGTGATTTTTTTGAGGTTAGGATTTTCATGCATTAGTATTTGACAGATCACGTGGGATTTCAGACATGGTGTCAAAGAGAAAGATGCTCAGTATGCTTTGACATTTCATCATGAATAGACTTACTAACGAGCAACGCTTGCAAATCATTGAATTTTATTATCAAAATGCGTGCTCTGTTAAGAAAGTTCAGAAAGAAAGAAATTGTGTTCAGCGACGAAGCTCATTTTTGGCTCAATGGGTACGTAAATAGGCAGAATTGTCGATTTTGGAGTGAATATCAGCCAGAAGCATTGCAAGAGCTACCAATGCATCCAGAAAAAGTCACAGTTTGGTGCGGTTTATGGGCTGGTGGCATCATTGGACCGTACTTCTTCAAAGATGATGCGAATCGTAACGTAACTGTGAATGGTGAGCGCTACCGTGAGATGATATCCAACTTTTTTTTGCCCAAAATGGAAGAACTGAACTTGGTTGACATGTGGTTTCAACAAGATGGCGCTACATGCCACACAGCTCGCGATTCTATGGCCATTTTGAGGGAAAACTTCGGAGAACAATTCATCTCAAGAAATGGACCGGTAAGTTGGCCACCAAGATCATGCGATTTGACGCCTTTAGACTATTTTTTGTGGGGCTACGTTAAGTCTAAAGTCTACAGAAATAAGCCAGCAACTATTCCAGCTTTGGAAGACAACATTTCCGAAGAAATTCGGGCTATTCCGGCCGAAATGCTCGAAAAAGTTGCCCAAAATTGGACTTTCCGAATGGACCACCTAAGACGCAGCCGCGGTCAACATTTAAATGAAATTATCTTCAAAAAGTAAATGTCATGGACCAATCTAACGTTTCAAATAAAGAACCGATGAGATTTTGCAAATTTTATGCGTTTTTTTTTTAAAAAAGTTATCAAGCTCTTAAAAAATCACCCTTTAGATAAATATATCTACGGAGTTCAAATGTTAAATATTCTAAAAACCGACTAACCAACATTAGAACACCTGTTTCCACAGTTTGTCGTAATTGACATTAAAAAACCGGACGCTGGCAGTGGCTAACGCCGCACAATGGTTCAGAATCAAAATCCATCGTCCAAAATTCCATAACTTTTGTTTTAGTAAACATTTTTGAGTTCTGAATTTTGAGACATTGTCAAAGGAGACAATCAAAGAAAAGAAAAATTTTTATGTTTTTTTTTGCGGCAAAAAATGTGTTTGTGCCAAATAAATTTTGTTGGTAAGAAATATCTTAATAAATACCCTTTTTGACCTACATAACTTTAGAACAATAAATAGTTAGAAAGGTCGAAGGGTTCCTCGTTTTTGTAGGGTAACTTTTGCTTGCATGAAATTGCACCCTTGCAAGATAGGATACATTTAGTGATAAAAGTCGGATTTTTTTGTTCCAAAATGTGAATTACTCATTTTTGTCTCATTATCATTTGGAAATTTAATTACGCAGCTAAAAGAATGAGCAAACGAAATACATGAAAGAATGAGGATTATTGAATATTTAAAATTGTTTGTGGCACTTTTTTCTACTATCATTTTTATATCGGAGATAAAAATATAAAGCCCATTGCTTAATTAACAAATATAACAAAGTTGAATAACTATTGTTTCGGACTTGTATTAGTAAACTAAATATAATTATATTAACGAGACCAAAGCGTATCTTAGTTTTTTTATTTTTAAGACCATTTTTCTTCAAAATTTGCTTCATAGAGCTCCGTTATAACAAAATATTTGTTACAACAATAATCACCGCCAATAATCGATAATAAAGATCAGTTTAGTGTACATTTTGTATGTGCTTTCATTGGCCATTTTAGTGTACCATGTCCTGTAACATATAGAAATGTATGTCACATCATGTAACGCCACTTTCACATTGTAGGTTGTAAAAAAGTAAAAAAAATGTACTAACTCGCCAAATTATAAAACAAACTACACCATTTTCAAGTGTAATTCAGAAGACACCATTTGAAATTCAAAAAATATCAATTGAAATTAAAAAATTCCATTTGAAATTCAAAAAATATTATTTGAAATTCAAAACTCATCGTTTGAAATTCAAAACTCGTCATTTGAAATTCAAAACTCGTCATTTGTAATTCAAAATACACCATTTGAAATTCAAAATACACCATTTGAAATTCAAAAGTTTTCATTTGAAATTCAAAAATGTAAACAAAATTATTTAAGAAAAATATACATTAGGTAGCATTATATTTTCTGCAAATTTGGATATTCCAGAGTTTTGAAAACAGATTTAATTATCATTTTATTAAATCTGTTTTGCAACTAATAATTATAATGATGTAAAATGTGGGTAGTTATAGTCTATAACCTTCACCAGCTCAGAGAGCATCTGCATATAATTTATAAGGACTTGCATTTTACTTAGGGTCGGATTATTTGTGTGGGAGGTACAACAAATCATAACAATTTTACAAGTATAAAGTGATTGTAAAACTATTTCCACTATTAAATTGTTGCTGATCAGTTTTATTTTAACCAAAGCTTATGCCAATTTGTGTGAGAGGTCTTGCAATATCGATCATATTGCAGGTGTATATAACGTCTATGAAAAATTTACAGAAATAAATAAATGCTACCTAACCTAATGTATATTTTGCTTAAATAATTTTGTTTATCCTTTTTGAATTGCAAATGGAATAATTTTTGAAAGACAAATGGAATTTTTGAATTTCAAGTTATATTTTTTGAGTTGCAAAAGGAATATTTGAATTTCAACAGGTGTCTTTTGAACTTCAAGTGATGTCTTTTGAATTGCAATTGAAAAAGGTGTAGAAATACTTGAAATCATTTAAAAAAGTTGTAACAAAAAAGTTCAACGCAAATCGCACTGAACAAAGTTGAGCAGGACTTTGTGTATAATGAAGTTATATTGAGCAATAACTTCTGAGAAAGGCGCGTAGTTTTCCGAGCGCAGAAAACTACATACAAATACTTACAGGATTGTAAAGAGTGATTTTTTTGAGGTTAGGATTTTCATGCATTAGTATTTGACAGATCACGTGGGATTTCAGACATGGTGTCAAAGAGAAAGATGCTCAGTATGCTTTGACATTTCATCATGAATCGTCTTACAAACGAACAACGCTTGCAAATTATTGAATTTTATTATCAAAATGCGTGCTCTGTTAAGAAAGTTCATTGCGCGCTTCCATTTTATGGTCAGTTTAATCGACCCACTGAAGCGGCTATTCGGGCTATTGTGACTAAATTTCGCACCAAATTTACATTGTTGGACATTAAACCACCAACACGCTTACGTAGAGTGCGAACTGAAGAAAATATCGCAGCTGTATCGGCCAGTGTTAATGATGACCACCAATTTTCGATTCGTCGCCGTTCGCACCAATTGGGTCTCTGTTACTCAAAAACGTGGAAATGCCAAAATTGGACTAAGCGGATGGACCACCTAAGACGCAGCCGCGGTCAACATTTAAATGAAATTATCTTCAAAAAGTAAATGTCATGGACCAATCTAACGTTTCAAATAAAGAACCGATGAGATTTTGCAAATTTTATGCGTTTTTTTTTTTAAAAAGTTATCAAGCTCTTAAAAAATCACCCTTTAAAAAATATTTTTTGTGCAGAGTGAATTGCAGATGACAATTTTCATAAAAGTGTGTTCGTTCAATCGCCTGTAATTCCTGAAGTACTTGACCGATTTTAATGTACTATATCTTGTTTGGAAGATAATTTCAATTACTTTTAATCTATGGAAGTGGCATGTTATCGTCCCATTCGATTTTTAAAAGTGTTTTGCAATTTTATTTCTTTTATTTTGATTTGATAATGATTACATTAATTAATTTTTTGTGATATTTTAAATTAATGTTCTTAGATGTATTTTTAGCGACTATTGGATTTGGTAATGATGAAATAATAATTTCTTACAATTTTTTCATTGTTTTTTTTTTTGCAAAATTTCACTGAAAACCCATCAAAATAATAATTGCTTCTGAAAATTTCACTGAAAAATCATCAAAATAATAATTTCTTCATTGCAATGCCATACAAGTAATAAAAATCCAATAAGTCAATGGAAAATTATATTTTTTATTATTCTGATACACTAAGATTTTTCATGTCTGTCTTCAGATATTGTTGGCTAGTATTAAGTACGAGAGTATATCCGTTGTTTTTGTTTGTTTGTTTATATATATATATATATTATTGCTAAATATATAAAAATACGGTTTTAATATTTCATCATCAAATTTAAAGGTGATTTATTATCAATGCCATTGGCATAAAAACAATCATAGCCACCACCCGTATCATGTACACTCATTCTTGAGCATGTCCATATTGTCTGGTCTGTCCGTCCGTCCAGCCGTCCGTTCGACCATCCGTCCATCCATCCACGTACATATCTGTAACTTAAGCTTTCAATTCGTTTAAAGAACAGCAGAACGTATGCGTACGTCTTGCTGGCTGTCTGCTGTGTCTTTGCTGATTTTTTATTTTTTTATTTTTTTGTCGTTTTCGCAATCTTCCCAGCTGCGCGCTGTTGTTTTTGCAAAAAATGAACAAGAAGAAGAAGAATGAAAAAAAAATAAATAAAACAGAAAAGCAGAAAAAGAAAACAATATAAAATTTATGATAATATAGACAAACAACAAGTCATTTTGTAGGCAATGAACTTTATATAAATAATCAGTTTTCTATTATTTTTATACTCTAAATCTCGCTGTTACCCCTCAGCTAGCAACACAACCCAACCCAGCCCAACTCGATATGATCCATTATCACCAGCTTTTGTCGTTGTATTTCAGAGACGCACTCTCTTGCGCTCTATCTCTCTCTCTGTCTCTGCATGGCATTTTGCTGTTGTTATAATCAGCACATGCAAAAACTTGGCAATTGTTGTGCAAAACACCTCAACACTCGCTCTCATTGTAGGTCGTTGGTTCTGTTATTGTTGACTTCTCTCTGCTTTATAGCTCTTGGACTCATTGTAATACTCTCTGTGGGATTTTTTTTCGTGGTGTTGTCGATATTATTAAATTTAAAGTTTACACAGAGCAACACTCATTGTTGCAGAGGTCGTGTTTATTTTTCTTAATTTACATTCGTATATCAAACAAGAATCGAGCCAAGTTTGTGAAAAAATCAGGATTTATCACAAATTATAACATATTTTCATCGTTCATCGGCCAAATATTTTCAAATCAGATGCATGCGAAACGGTATAGCCTTTTTCCTTGCGTTCACCGATTTTAATGAAAGTTTATACCTTTGAATAACGCAAATAAAGCTGTATTTCCCTATTTTCAAAAAAATATGAATTTGTAGACACTAGGGTTGATCTGGAATTTTGTCATTAGGTAATTTTAAAAAAGTAACGTAACGTTTTTCTGGTAGAAGATAGAAATATTTTTTTTGTGAATTTCAAGCATATTGCTTCTAGTTAATATGGAATTGTCAAATATTAAGTAAAAATATTTCTTTTAAATTTTTTCTTAATTCCCTGCAATTTTTAATAAACATAAAAATACCTTATGTGTAAACAGCACTTTAGGTTCCCATAGGATACAGGCTCCTTATTATTGCTACCGCAGGACTTAAACTCGTCAACACTTCAGCTATGCCTGTGTGAAAGTTCATCAATTTCAGCCTAGCCATTTAGGAGTTTCATAATTATTTCCTCTTTTCATATTCCCCACTGTGTGGAGGCAAATATTGTTATTCAGTGTTAGCTATTGTTTGCGAGATTTGTGCGATTTAAAATAATATCTTTTTCACAATTTGCATGCATTTAAATCGCCAGAATAAACATGAGTTATATTGCGTATGAGTTATATTTATTAAAGTTAATATTACGCATACGCTTAGTCAGCTGGCGGATTGGGAAAGAAAATCATCTTGAAAATAACTAAATTTCAAACAGCTTATTTATAATTTATTTATATATGAGTCACTCAATGTCAAGCGGTGCGATTTTTGACCTCGTTAGTTAGATAGCATTTATTTTGAAAGTTTGTTTATTTGTTGTCCTCATAAAGATATTGTATACGTATTATTGAAAAAAAAATAACTGTGATTTTGATTTTTTTCAAAATTGTGTGTTTTTTCAATCGCCGGTAACTCATGAATTTAAGATATATAAAAGAGAATGTAGTTGATGAAAATCTTTAATTTAAATTATTTTTTTTGTAGAAAAATAAAAAAATTATCAGAAAAATAAAAAATATATTTTTTCATTACCTACTTTTCCTTGGATTATTCATTGTTTTTAAACCTTGTATTAATATACTACTGAAAAAATTATCATTATGAAGATTTTTTGATTTTGCAAAAAAAAAAAATTAAAAAAATTAAAGGCAAACTTACGCAGTCACTAAGAACACAATATTAAAGTTTCAAAAATATTAATTAAGATGACAAAGTCGCTGCCAAGCCACTTGAAAAGACTTTTGACATGGTCGAAATCATGATCGTGGTAGTCTGCAGCCAAATAATAAATGTCACCACGCCATTTTTAAATAAATTTACATTCTATTAAATATAGATGCAAAATGGTCTTGAGCCACGACAATATCCCACTTCAAATCAAATATTGATTACAGACAAAAAAAAAATACAAACGAAAAAACTAAAATATTAATTAATTTGTATTCTTTGCTTTTGGTCATAGGTCATACAATTTAAAGGTTTTTCTTTTAATTTTTGTTTTTATTTAAAAAATCCAATATTCTTCGTTGGTCATCCTCAAGGATCTTAGTCTTTTAATTGTTTGACCTATAGCCGAACAAAAGCAAAGAATAAATATAATATAAAGGTCAACAATAGATACAAATAAAATATTAATTAATGTAATCATTTCGAAAATCAAAATAAAAGAAATAAAATTGTAAAAACTTTAAAATTATTTTCCCCAAAATACGTATACAATATTTTTATGAGAACAATGTATACACAAACTTTCTAAACAATCGTACATATTGACATGGAATGACTCATATGTATGTAAATTTAAATTATGTTTAAATGTTAGTTTATAAAAAATTTTTTGTGTCACAATTTTGACAATACCTCCAAGACTGACAATGGATTTATTTCAAGACAAGTTATAAATTGCATACTCGGCAATCGGCAGAATAAGTATAAATTGTCGTATGTTGCGTATAAGTTATATTTATTAAAGTTAATATTACTCATACGCTTAGTCAGTGGGCTGAGTGTGGAAGGAAATTATCTTGAAAATAACTAATTTTCAAATAGCTATTTATAATTTATTATATTTATATGTAAATCGAAATAATGTTATGTGTTAATGTTAGAAAAGTATAAAAAGTTTTTTGGGAGTATTTAATAACAGTTGTTTACAAAATATTTTTTGCGTCCCGATGTAAATGTAAATTTAAATTATGTTTAAATGCTAGTTTACACAAAATTTTTTGTGTCACAATTTTGACAATACCTTCACACAGAAATACGTGACCAAGACTAACAATGGATTTATTTCAAGACATGTTATAAATATTCCAAATGTCAATGTATGTCAATTTCAGAGTGCAAAAAGTTTGAGATAAATCTCTACAAAGTCCGAATCAGAAAAATAGTTTACGTGGTAAAGAATATCTGACATATGGGGAATTAAATAGATAAATTCAAAATAGTTTAACACAACTATGTGAAAAAAATATAGAAAAATATAAAAAAATAAATAAAATAAAGAAGTAAAAAAGGCGTTAAGTTCGGCCAGGCCGAACTTTATATACCCTACACCATGGATTGCATTCCACAGAGGTTGTCGGTTTTCGTAGAAGTGCGGTAATATTACAGGAAAATATAAATTTTTTAATATAGCCAAACCAAAACAAATACAAATATTGAAAAAATAATTTTATAAATAAATATAATATTTTAATTATTTCAAACCATTATTTATTTCAAATCAAAAAAAAAATATTCTTATATTTATATTTTCAAAAAGCTTAAATACCATAAATATTGGTAGATAGTGTGTGTTACAGTTAGTTGTATTTCCATTCTATTTTAATTCCAAAAGTACAAATTTTGAAAATCCATTATCAGACGTACATAGTGCAAAATAACCTAACTTCATGATTCAACCAATTTTTGCCGTAAAAGAAAAATTACGAATTTGGAAAAAACTTTTTATTTTGCTTGTCTATGCAGCCAGAGGATTGTATACACCGAACTCCATGATTCCAGCTGCGCCCATTTGGTTAGTAAAATTTTTACCCCCTTGACGTTTCTACGCAATTAGAATTTCATCACTGTAGTCGTTTAGTTGGTACTATTTTTATCCATCTGTACCATTGTATCCCTTGAAAGTACGAATTTCGAAAAATCCGTTTATTTTCCGTGTCTACGCAGTCAGAGGAAAGTATACTCCGAATTTCATGACTCAAGCTGCGGTCATTTGATTGGTACTATTTTTAACCCCTTTTTTCATTTTAACCGCAAAAGGTTCGAATTTCAAAAAATCTGTTTATTTTACGTGTATACGCAATCAGAGGAATGTATACACGGAATTTCATTATTCCTGGTGTAGCCGTTTGGTTGGTACCATTTTTATCCCTCGTACCCATTGTATCCCTTGAAAGTACGAATTTGGAAAAAAAACCTTTTATTGTGCATGTCTACGCAGTCAGAGGAATGTATACTCCGAATTTCATGACTCAAGCTGCGGTCATTTGATTGGTACTATTTTTATCCCCTTTTTCTATTTTGACCATAAAGTACGAATTTCGAAAAATCAGTTTATTTTGCGTGTCTACACAGTCAGAGGAATGTATACTCCGAATTTCATGACTCTAGCTGCGGTCATTTGATTGGTACTATTTTTATCCCCTTTTTTCATTTTAACCCCAAAAAAGTAAGAATTTTTAAAATTCCGTGTATTTTACTTGTCTATGCAATCAGAGGAATGTATACACCGAATTTCATTATTCTAGGTACAGCCGTTTGTTTGGTACCATTTTTATCCCTCTGTTCCTATTTTACCCCTTAAAAGTGTGAATTTGGAAAAAATAATTTTATATTATGTATCTACTCAATTAGTGGAATGTACACACCGAATTTCGTGTTTCTAGCTGTTGTATTTTTATTTTATTTTATTTATGTACCATTTTTATCCTTTTTTTGCCCCATTTCACCCCCTACAAATAGGAATCACTTTATGGTGCACGTTTTTGCTATAAGGGGAATGCGCATACCAAATATCAATCAAATATAAACAGACATATTCAAAAAACATGCTTAAATACGCTAAAATATTAGGGATTATTATGGACATTTTAAGTCCTTGTGAGGCCCTTTTTAGCCTTTGGGTCGATTTCGCCCCGTTTCAATCCCAACCGATCTACAACTATAAGACGCATTTGTGGAAAATTTGAACGTTCTAGCTCCTTTCGTTTAGATGCTACCGTGCTTTCAACAGACTGACAGACGGACGGACGGGCATGGCTAGATCGTCATAGAATTTTATGACGATCAAGAATATATATACTTTATAGTGTCTCAGGTCGATATTTCAAGGTGTTACAAACGGAATGACAAAGTTAGTATACCCCCATCCTGGAGGTGGAGGGTATAAAAATAGTTTAACATAATTATTTGAAAACAAATATAAAAATATTAAAGAAATAAAATAATAAGTATTTTTAACTTTCTTTTCCGAATAAAAAATATTGAAACATATAAAAATCAAAAGAAACACATAATTTGCTTTCCGCGACAATTAAAATGTAAATGTAAATGTCGACAAAAAATGTTAAAAATATTATTATATTATTTAAAAAAACGCCACAACAATACCTTCAATTACAAAAATTTTGACGAAGGGTCGTGTCTACATTTGTATTAAGGCTTTCTAAACTCGAAAACGATGTTAAAAATTTAATGGTAATCTGTTTTTATTTTTTTTTTACTAAAATTCCATTTTTCGGCGAAAGTAAGATAATAAATATTAGTAATCTAATTTTGAAAATATATATATGTTAAATTAAAGGTACCTATGATGGCTGCAAATATTGCGAAACATAGAAACAGTCTTCAACAATTTGGGAAAAAAATCATCAAAAATAGGAAAAAAATAATGCAAAAACAATGTTTATATGTAAAAAATCTATACATAAATGAAGAAGTTATAATACTTTTTGTAGACACAAAAGATTCGATTAAATCATAATTTTTAAAATTTTGTTTAAATAGCGCGAAATTCCCTTTACAAATTGGAAGAGAATATTTTATGTATATATATATATAATAGCTGGCATCTTAACGACTACCACAAGGCCTAGTTAAAGATAATCTATGGATACATGTAGAAGTTATGATCCTTCTTGTAAAGAGTGATTTTTTTGAGGTTAGGATTTTCATGCATTAGTATTTGACAGATCACGTGGGATTTCAGACATGGTGTCAAAGAGAAAGATGCTCAGTATGCTTTGACATTTCATCACAAATCGTCTTACAAACGAACAACGCTTGCAAATTATTGAATTTTATTATCAAAATGCGTGCTCTGTTAAGAAAGTTCATTGCGCGCTTCCATTTTATGGTCAGTTTAATCGACCCACTGAAGCGGCTATTCGGGCTATTGTGACTAAATTTCGCACCAAATTTACATTGTTGGACATTAAACCACCAACACGCTTACGTAGAGTGCGAACTGAAGAAAATATCGCAGCTGTATCGGCCAGTGTTAATGATGACCACCAATTTTCGATTCGTCGCCGTTCGCACCAATTGGGTCTCTGTTACTCAAAAACGTGGAAATGCCAAAATTGGACTAAGCGGATGGACCACCTAAGACGCAGCCGCGGTCAACATTTAAATGAAATTATCTTCAAAAAGTAAATGTCATGGACCAATCTAACGTTTCAAATAAAGAACCGATGAGATTTTGCAAATTTTATGCGTTTTTTTTAAAAAAAAAGTTATCAAGCTCTTAAAAAATCACCCGTTAGAAGTACATTTCTACATAAGGGTCATAACTTCTAAATTTTTTCATAGATTTTCTTCAATATTGCCTTGTTTTCTTCATTAAGATATCAGCTATTACAAATAAAAACAATATATTCCTTTATATAATTTTTAAAGAGACTTTTCGCGATATTTCAACAAAAATTAAAAAAATCATATCTTTTTAAAAGAATCTTTCGTGTCTACAAAGAGAATCACAACTGCAACATTCATCTATAGATTTTATACATAAAAAACTTGTTTATATTTCCTTAGAATACTACCTATTAAAAATAAAACAAAATACTTTTTTCTGACTTTTTATTATTTTTTTCGGGCCAGCAAAAATAGAAAAAAATCAAAAATTTTTAGAGTCGGTTCCCGAACCACTGTTCCTATGTGAAAGTGTCATTCATAAAATTTATATACATAATAATTATCTTTAATTGAACATGTGCAATCGGACCAATATAACCAAATTGAGAATAAAAATATTAAAGAAAATTTAAAGTTTAGTAAAAAAAATAAAAAAGAAATATCCATAAAAAAATTTGTGTTGATTTTATGAATCACTATGTCTCAATGCTCACAGAAAATATTTTTTCTTCGGAAAGGGACACAATTTTAGAAATTAGATTACAAAAATTGGTGTTTTTTCTTCTAACTAAACTACATGTTGCTTAAATTTTGGGACACCCTTTTTATGCTTGGTAGTAATTACTCCGAAAGACAATACAAATTTAGTAACATTGACATTTTATTGTTTAGATACATTCAACTTCATTTAAATGGAACAATGGAATGAAAACAAACAAAATGAGAAATTTTCCGAAACTGACCACCGCCACGACAACCACAACAATCAGTAGCACAATAGTCAGCATTATCATTGTTGACATTCATTGTCACATTTGAAACGTAAAAATTGTTGTTAACATTGCAATGAACCGATATTGGTGTTTTAATATGCTGCACCATAGCCTTTGGTTGGGGGGTGGGCGAATATACTAAGTTTGTCATTTCGTTTGACACACCTGGAAATATCGTTGCGAGATACCAACAAAAAATATAAATAAAGAATATTTTGACTATCATGTCCGCCCGTCCCTATAATAATAATGCCTAGTACCTAAACGAAAAGATCTTTTTAGATTTTTTGATAGGGACTGAATAGCGACCCTATATTTCTGAAAGGGCATGTTGAGTAGATATTTTTTTAGAATAAACCTAAAGTCCTGATGGTCTGAGTTTCTTTTTATAGTAGTATAAATATCCACTTATTCTATAAGTCTACGCAATTAGAGTCATGTATAAACCCTATTTCATGTTTCTTCCTGTTTTTAGCCCTTTTTGTCTCATTTCAACCCTTAAAGCTATGTATGTACAAAATTTCAATATAATGCGGAAACTTAAAAAAAGTTTAAATACTCTAAATATTAAGGGTATCTTAAGTTCTTGTTAAGGATTTTTTTGTTAAATCATTAAAAAATTATTTTTTTAATAAAAATGTATACATACAAATGTTTGTATATTGATTTTATGAATCAGTATGCCTCAATGTTCATAAAAAAAATAAATATTTTGAGCTCAGACACATCATTTTTAATATAATTTTAGAATAATTTGAGTTTTAGATTGCAATGTGTTATTATTGTTCAACACAGGAAAATCATATTTTATTATGACTTCATTGTTTACCAAGATAAATGTTTTCTGAAGAAATCAAACATATGATTTTAATGTTGATTTTATGATTTAGTATGGCTCAATGTAGATAAAAAAGAAATTTTTAGATCTCGGACACAAAAAATGTGTACTCCATTACGATGGGTATTTATAATTCGACCAGGCCGAATATAACGCCCTTTTATTTGTTGTGGTTTGCGTCGTTGAGAGAGTGAAACTAACGTCTGAACGGACAACAATAGTTTGGGCGGGTTTTTTTGAAAACTCAACAGAATTTAAATAACAATAATAACAACGACAACAACGATCAGTGCAACAAAAACATCCATTTGCCCAACTTTGACTGGCGAAACTAAATATTAGATATGAAACTGACTACCGGTATGCAGAAGTGATGGCGACAGCAATTATAACACATGAACAATAGGCTGGGTCGAGGTCCATACAAATGAAAAATGCAGTCACCCAACGAAAATAGAGTTTGGATTGTTTAATGATGATTTGCCAAATATTTCGTTCCCCGATCAAGCCGTCTTTGAACTAAACCCTCCTGAATGCAGCCCTAAAAATCATGTATATATTTTTTATATTGCTTTTTTGTTCAAATTTGTTTTTGTATTAATAGACCCTTGAAAGCACTTTAAATATAAATTTTGATTATTGTCTTAGAGTAACATAATGGTCGAGTTATTGCACCTTTATAGTAATTTTTTGTGATTTTCATATTTCATAAAAAATGAATAGCTACAGTCAATATCTTTCGAATGGTGCCTAAATGATGAACATCGGAATGAAATTGACGCATTTTCGCTCTGAAAACCATCGCCTGAATTTAATTATTTCACAAAAATTTCACATACAAAATGTTTCCATCCTAATGTACAATATTTTCTGGTGTAACGATACGATACAATAATAATATTTTTTTATGGATAAATATGTTTTTTATATATTTTTTGCTAAAATTCCAATTTTCGTCGAAGTTACTTTGTACTCTCATTTCTGAAATATATGTCCGATCTAGGGTGTCCAAAACCGAAACCGGTTTCTTCGCCCGGTTTTTGTAAAATGGCCATTTTCGGTTAACCGGTTTTTGGTAAATAAGTGAACATTGCAGCAATAAAAAACTTCTGCACAGAAACACTACCATTTTACGTAAATTGTGACACATATGGGCATCTCCCAGTTGCCCGGACGCGACATTCGCATGCCTTAAACTACGCTAAAAACAAGAAAGAAACCTAAAAAGTCGATCAGCCCTTTTAGTGTTCTAAAGCGCTTAAAGAGTACTACATTTTAAAAATATATCGTCAGGATTTAGTACAAAATTATAAACAATTTTACATTGAAACGGACGCTACAAAAATTAGAAGTACTTTGAAGGTCTTTAGCGATTTTTTGAGAACTTTGTTTTTCCATATATACATGTAAATGAAGGTCAGAAGATATATTTTGTTCGTAGATTTATGAAATATGAGAATTACCACTTAGATTTTTCAATTAGGTACAGCAGAAATACGCACGCGACAAAACGGACGCCACAAATATTTCCACTCGTAGTAAAAAAAGTAGTAATTTTCATTATAACACTTCAACTTTTAATAAAAATAAAAGAGAACAAGTTAACTTCAAGTTTCATAATTAAAAAGCTATCGAATTAAGGAAAAAATAAAGTTAAAAAGTATTAGTGTGGTTTGATTTCATTTTTTTGGTAGATGCCCATATATAAATGCGTCGCTTTTTAATTAGGTTGCACAACAGACGCTACACTTGCGAAAGTTCTATTATTTCTTTCCGAAGAGTCTTTTATTTTAATGTTGGATTTACACCAAACAATAAACTACATCCAAAACCCCAAAATTTATTATCACTTGAATTGTATATTGTATTGCGATATTATTATAAGAAGGATTCTACGTAAACTTTTTATTCAAGTTTTTGTACGTAAAAATATGAATTATTTTATAAAATTGACTTTATTTTAAAATAATCTCATGCAAAAAATGCTACTAAAGTTCCTTATTTAATAATGTTCCTTTACTAAAAATGAACTGTATTTATAATTTCGTTAAAAAAATAATTTAAATATTTTCGTACTTTGATTCAAAAAAACCGGTTATAACCGGTTTAACCGGTTTTGTAAGAAAACTATAACCGAAAACCGGTTTTTAAAAAAAATAATTTTCGATTAAACCGAAAACCGTCATTCTAAAATAACCGGTTTTTTGGACACCTTAGTCCGATCACACCGCTTATGTGTTCTATTAAAGGTATTAATGATGACTTCAAATGTTGCGAATTCCACTTTTACATAAAAACAGCGACTTAGGAACTCCAGAAATTGAAATATTTTTTTTTCAAAAAAAAATAGTATTTGTTATTACAAAAAATCGTAAATAAATAAAAAAATAAAAAAAATATTTTGTTTTATTTTTTAATAGCTAATTTTGCGAATTTACATAGAAACAATGGCTTAGAAACAGTCTCAGAAATTGAATTTTTTTTTTTAAAAAAAAATTTTTTTGTTATTACCAAAAACTTATAAATAAATAGAAAAAAACTTGAAAGATATTTTTTTATTTGAACTGAGATATTGTCCTGACTCAAGGCCATTTTGCATCTATATTTAATAGAATGCAAATTTATTTAGAAATGGCATGGTGACATTTATTACCACTATCATGACCTGTGAAAGTCTTCGGTTCAGGTGGCTTCGCTGCGACTTTTCAACAATATACACGGCCTCTTTAAGGAAATTATTCTCACAAACGAACGAGAAGCACAACTCACTTGCCGAATTTGCGTTTAAAAAATCGCATCAAGTAATAAAACACACATGCCATCCTACAAGCATCTCATTGAGTTGCATATGTAAGTATGTGTATATGCAGGTATAGTTACCCAGCAATACTTGTGCCGTGCCAAATCTCATTTGTTTTAGTTTTAGTTTTGTTTTTTATAGGTAATATTTTAAGGAAGAAAACTTTATCTGTATGTAAAAGATCTATGAATAAGTATAGAAGTTATGGGCCTCTTTATAGACGCCAAAGAATTTTATAAAAAATCGTGTTTTTTGGTTAAATAATAATTAATTTTTGGTTAAATAGCACGAAATCCCGCTTTCAAATTAGATGAATATATTTTGTTTTATTTTTTTTATAGTGGCATCTAAAATTTAAAATTTAAAATTTTTAAATGTAGAAGTTATGATGACGAGTTGGCAGCTATCACGCAATATGCATTAGAGATGGGCGCCACTCACGTGAATTGCGTGAATCACGTGATTCACGCGTGAATCACGCGTGTACGTGAGCAAAATTTATTTTACTCACGTGAGCGTGCGTGAACGTGAGGAGCGAAAAAATGTTCGTGCGTTAATGTGCGTGAGTCTAATTTCTGCGTGAATCACGTGATTTTTTCGTGAGTCGCACATATTTATTAATTCTTTTATTTTCATTTTATTTCGTTTAAAAATGTGAAATTTTCCATTCAAAATAAAAATCATAGACATATTTATTTCTAAAACAGAGTGCTTCAGTGTAGGTATAATATCTATTTTTTATCTATTATTTAAGTAAGTATTCCCTGCACCAACACTAGGCACTGAATTTATAATTCAATTAAAAAACCACACAACTGGTATCGGGGTATATGCTGTGTTTATTTTTACTTGGATTTTATGTCAGTGTCCGATTTCTAACTTATTTTGCGTTAAACTATACGGTATACCACACTGTAATATTGTATACTATTTTAAAAATATGAATTTAAAACAAATAACGCAAACGTAGAGTGTTTTAAACAATTTTCGGATTTGCGGGGCGTTACTCATTTCGATTTAAAATGTATATCTTTGTGCAAATTGTTTGCGTGGTTTGCGTGAATCACGTGATTCACGCGTGATCGTGAGCAAAATTTATTTTACTCACGTGAGCGTGCGTGAACGTGAGTAACGAAAAAATCTTCGTGCGTGAACGTGCGTGATTCAATTTTTTTTCCTTCGTGAGCGTGCATGAACGTGAGCCAATAATCACTCACGCGCACATCTCTAATATGCATTTTGTCAATGACAACAACAATTTACGAAATTCAGTAGAATTTTCACTGGTCGCCCCTAATATACATATGTATACATTTATCACATTTGTTGTTGTTTTCGTCATTGTTGTTTGTCAATCGGTCTTTTGTTTACGCTTTACTTATGGACGGCTACGTCTCGGGTATGCAAAACATCACACAATGCACCCGCACTATTGGACGAACGGACGGTTGGTCGGTCGAGTCATCAGTCGATCGTAATGCATGACAGATTTTTGGTTGTTTTCGTTTTTTATCAGTTTGTCTGCCACATACACACAAGTGTTCAAATTAAAGGTATCCAAAGAACCAACTCCAATGTTGTACAGTACTGCAGGGAAACAATAGGGGGAGGACCGACCCCTATTAAATTTGGTTGCAAACAAAGAATTTTGAGAAGCGAAAATAAAAGAATATCGAAAGTGAGACGTATTTAGGCAAATGTTTAAAAGCATAGTCTATTATTCACTGAAGGACCTTTTTATTCGAATTATAATTGACATTTGAATAATCGTTCTTTTTTTCAGTTTCTTTTATGTACTAAAGGCACTTCATTTCTTAAACAGGGTGTACTAAAATCAAACTTTGTTAAAAACGAATTGTCTAAAGAAATTTGTATTCTTTAAAATATAGATATAGAATATATATGCAAAATGATCTTGAGCCACGATAATATCCCCGGGAAAATCAAATATTATTTACAGACCAAAATATAAATAAATTTTCCTATATCATTTATTCTGAAAAAATGGTCTACTCGTTCAGAATTATAGGGTCGGTACTCATTTTAGTAAAAAATCCTAAATTTTGGAACATATTTTCCCAATTTGGGAATTTGGACAAAAATGATAAAATTAATAAGCCATTGTATTCAGAGACAGTTACTCAGCCACATCATTAGAATATGACAAATTCTAATAATAAAACAAGTAAAGACGGTGTTACGTTCGGCCGAACTTTATATACCCTCCACCATGGATTGCATTCCACAGAGGCTGTAGATTTTCGTAGAAGTGCAGTAACATTACAGGAAAATGCCAATTTGTTTTAATATAGCCAAAGAAATTATAATGAAAAATTATTTTATAAATAAACTAGCTGAACCCCGCCCGCTTCGCCAGGCAAAAATACAAATGGTAAAATTAAAATCAGGTTTCATATTGATCTTATCATATTGATATTATCGTGGTTTGTAATATATACGTTCCATTTTTCATCCTTCTAGTTAAAAAACACTTTTTCCACATTTTTCCCATGGTCAGTAATATATATTGATCTTATCATATTGATATTATCGTGGTTTGTAATAAATAGGTTCTAATTTTCAGCCTTCTAACTAAAAAACACTTTTTTCCCGTGGTCAGTAATATATACGTTCCAATTATCAGCCTTCTAGCTTAAAAATACTTCTAGCCAATTCCAATTTTCAGCCTACTACCTCTCAAAAACACTTTTGCCACGCCCACTCCGCCCACAAAGCGAAAATCCAAATTTCGCATCATATTTATCATTCTCGTGGTCAGTAATATATATGTACCAATTTTCAGCCTTCTAGCTCTCCAAAACACTTTTGCCACGCCCACGAAACGAAAATCCAAATTTCGGCATCATATTTATCTTTCTCGTGGTCAATAATATATATGTACCAATTTTCAGCCTACTACCTCTCAAAAACACTTTTGTCGCCCACTCCGCCCACAAAGCGAAAATCCAAATTTCGGCATCATATTTATCATTCTCGTGGTCAGTAATATATATGTACCAATTTTCAGCCTTCTAGCTCTCCAAAACACTTTTGCCACGCCCCAAAGTCCACGAAACGTAAATCCAAATTTCGGCATCAAGTTGATCTTTCTCGTGGCCAGTAATATATACATTACAATTTTCAGCCTTCTAGCTCAAAGAACACTATTGCCACGCCCACAAAACGAAAATCCAAATTTCAGCATCAAATTGATCTTTCTCGTGGTCAGTAATATATATGTACCAATTTTCAGCCTACTACCTCTCAAAAACACTTTTGCCACGTCCACTCCGCCCACAAAACGAAAATCCAAATTTCGGTATCATATTTATCATTCTCGTGATCAGTAATATATATGTACCAATTTTCAGCCATCTAGCTCTCAAAAACACTTGCCACGCCCACTCCGCCCACAAAATGAAAATCCAAATTTCTGTATCATATTTATCATTATCGTGGTCAGTAATATATATCTACCAATTTTCAGCCTTCTAGCTCTCGAAAACACTTTTGCCACGCCCACTCCGCCCACAAAATGAAAATCCAAATTTCGGCATCATATTTATCATTCTCGTGGTCAGTAATATATACGTTCCAATTTTCAGCCTTCTAGCTCTCAAAAACACTATTGCCACGCCCTCCGCCCACAGAGCAAATTTTTAAAAATTCTATAGCCCTTCCAGACCTACATCTATCTGCACTGAAAATTTCAACAACATCGGAAAAAACCTGTCGTAACACGCTGTGTGGTAAAAATAAGACATTTTGAAATTTTGATTTTTTGACGCTTTTTTTAAAAAACCCGTACTGAGAAAATACCTTTCTAACAAAGTATAAATCATCAAAATCGGTTTGGCCAATCTCGAGTAAATGAAATAAGAAAATTGAAAAAAATCGAAAATAAACCTGTCGAAACACGCTGGGTGGCAAAAATCAGACATTTTCAAATTTTGATATTTTGAAGTTTTTTTTTTTATTTTTTTTTAAAACCCGTGCTGAGATAATACCTTTCCAACAAAGTACAAATCATCAAAATCGGTTTGGCCAATCTCGAGTTATGGGATTACATCGCTTCGGACACTTTCTTTTATGGTGATTTTTTAAGAGCTTGATAACTTTTTTTTTAAAAAAAACGCATAAAATTTGCAAAATCTCATCGGTTCTTTATTTGAAACGTTAGATTGGTCCATGACATTTACTTTTTGAAGATAATTTCATTTAAATGTTGACCGCGGCTGCGTCTTAGGTGGTCCATCCGCTTAGTCCAATTTTGGCATTTCCACGTTTTTGAGTAACAGAGACCCAATTGGTGCGAACGGCGACGAATCGAAAATTGGTGGTCATCATTAACACTGGCCGATACAGCTGCGATATTTTCTTCAGTTCGCACTCTACGTAAGCGTGTTGGTGGTTTAATGTCCAACAATGTAAATTTGGTGCGAAATTTAGTCACAATAGCCCGAATAGCCGCTTCAGTGGGTCGATTAAACTGACCATAAAATGGAAGCGCGCAATGAACTTTCTTAACAGAGCACGCATTTTGATAATAAAATTCAATAATTTGCAAGCGTTGTTCGTTTGTAAGACGATTCATGATGAAATGTCAAAGCATACTGAGCATCTTTCTCTTTGACACCATGTCTGAAATCCCACGTGATCTGTCAAATACTAATGCATGAAAATCCTAACCTCAAAAAATCACTCTTTATATATAGATAGATATAAAATTTGAACTGAGATATTGTCCTGGCTCAAGACCGTTTTGCATCTATATTTAATAGAATGCAAATTTATTTACAAATGGCATGGTGACATTTATTACTTGGCCGCAGACTACCACGATCACGATTTCGACATGTCAAAGGTCTTTTCAAGTTGCTTCGCAGCTACTTTTCAATATCAAACCGGGCCTCTTTAAGGAAATGATTCTCACAAAGGAATGAGAAGCACAACTCACTTGCCGAATTTGCGTTTAAAAAATCGCACCAAGTAATAAAGTACACAAGCCATTTATGGTGCACGTTTCTCATACCAAATATCAAGAAAGTATAAGCAGACATATTCATAAAACATTATTAAATACTAGAAATATTAGGGGTATTTTTAGGGATATTTTCCCCTCTGGACCGATTTCGTCCAATTTGCGTGCCAAAGTGCTTTCGACAGACGGACATGGCTAGATCGTCTTAGAATTTTATGGCGGTCAAGAATATATATACTTTATAAGGTCCCAGGTCGATATTTCAAGGTGTTACAAACGGAATGACAAAGTTAGTATACCCGCATTCTGGAGGTGGAGGGTATAATAATTTATTTAGACAATTAATTTTCGAAACCTAAAGCGCTGATTTCAAAAGTAAAAATTATTTTATGAAAAATCACCCAAAAATTGGGTCTTTATTTATAATTTTTGGCCAATATTTCATATTCGTCATTTGGGCGATTTTCAACGCTGCAAACCTTTACGCTGTGTTGGCGAATTTGGACATACCCCAGATGATATATTATTGGGCGATTTTTCATATTAAAAATTTCTAAAATTTTGGACGAAAAAATTACCCAATTTTTTGGACGATTTTTCATATGAAAAAATTATCCAATTTTTTTTTAAGATTTTTCATATGAAAAATTACGTTATTTTTCAGGCGACTTCTCATATGAAAAAATTACCCAATTTTTTGGTCGTTTTTTATATGAAAAAATGGGCCAATTATTATTTTTGGGCGTACTTTAATTTTCCCTTTTACCCAATTTTTGTTTTGGGTGATTTCTGATTTATTTCTTTGGGTGATTTTTCATGTCGCCCTTTGGAATTTATTTTTCCCGTTTTAGGAAATGTGGTATTTTTATCTATACATATATAAAGTAAAATATATATACCCAAGTAAATAATCGTACATATATTTGGGGAGCTATAGTCTCAAAGAAACAGTTTCTAAAGTAAAGTATTCCAAAATCCTTCGTTCTAAAATTTGTATTGTTCCATTGACTACATCTTTAAAAGTGAAGATAATAAATATTCTACGAAAGTTAAAAAAGAAATATTCCTCTGGCAGCCTTTGACAACTTTATGAAAATGCTGGGTTGACATTTGAATTTAAAATGCATTCGAGTGAAACTCCAAACTCGCATCTATGCTCGCCTTAATCGGGTGGCGAGGTGGGGAGGGGAAGAGATACATATTTTGTTGTTGTCAATATGTCTGTCTGACTCACTTCATTGCACATGTATGAGGAGGCGAACGAGTGTGTTTGAATGGATGGATGGATACATACACTCACTTCAGACAGTTTTAATTAGTGCATAAATATATATATATATACATATATATAATAAACAAAAACATACAACAAAAACTCAATGAAGTGAAATGTGAAATCTGAAAAAAAAACTTCGTTACTACAGGTTTTAAAAAGGTACGCTGATGGGGCGGCCAAAGGATACGTTAGCGTGGCAAACGAAAAGTAACAGGGAAAGGGTTACCAGATTTTTGCGGGCTTTGACAATACTCCACACATATAAATCTATATAAATTGTACTCAAACTCTATAGACACTTTGATTCGATGTTGCTTTTGGAATAAATGAAAGTTTAGCAGGAACATTCTAAACATTGGGCAACTCTGCTAGCAGAGACATCACATAGTAGGTCTCCCCTGATGGGAGCAGCGACTGTATTCTTCGTTAATGGTATTTAAACAACAACAAGAACCACATGTGCCGGGACAAACATGTCTGGCCCGATAACTGTCGTTTCGGTCTGAATAATGTGCTCGCTCGCGCTCTTGTCTGCTAGGTTTTTTGTTTGTCTCGAAATAAGAAATAAAAAACAACAAAAAACCGTTACATGTGGCATGCAACACAATAACTGAAGGAGACAAAACCATGAATGAATGAAACTCTGAACATTCATAATTGCATGTCAAAGTTCTTGAGAAGAGCTGGAGGTGGCGAGAAGGGTGTCTCGTCAAGGTGTAAGGGGGCGAACGGCCGGGTGGTGGAGGAGGAGACTCCAGCCATTGCAATTTATGGTTAATGTATGGCAAATATGAAACAAATTTATGAAATATTTATGCTCACCCAACCATACATACATACATGTATGTATGCATGTATGTACGTGTGAGCACACGTTAGCATAGCTTAGTTAGTAGTTGCATACACGTACTACGTACATTAGGCTGGGTCGCGAAGCATTCAATTGAAATTTATAATTTCAAGTCAAGTACGCAGCGCTACAAAAAAGAATGAAGTAGAAAACTCTGGGTAGTGATATTGTTTTTCTTGTAGATATCGTCTGTATTTGAAAAAATCTTAACTAACGGGTAAAACACCTTTTGTACACTTGTAATTCTGTAATTAACTCACTTTTTTTTCGTCTTTTACCACGTAGTGGTGTCCTTATATGGTTATATTTCCATGACTTTAAAAATTACACACAGTGTAATTGACGGAGTTATTTTTTTTTTGCAATTTTTAGTCATAGTCCAGTGTCTCTCTCATTCACATCTCTCGTAATTTTACGAATTGAGGTCCAATAAAAATATGTACTTAAAAATAGTAAACTATTACGTCCTGTTATAGACAGTCTGTACAGACAGTTTCCAAAAAATAAGAAAACATATTTCTTCCAAAAAATCTTTACTTTTTTGTTGCCTCGAAAACTCTCATAAAAAAACAGCAAAAAATCGATTTTTTTAATTCGATGGCTACAATTGTTGCAAATTTCACTTTCCCACGGAGACAGAGGTTTATGCGCAGTTTCCAAAAAAAAATAAGAAAACATATTTTTTTTTTGCTGCCCGAAAACCCCCATAAAAAAGTATTTTGTTTAATTTTCAAAAATAGCAAAAATTCGGAAAAATATTTTGTTTAATTTTAAAAAACTAGCATTATGTAAAATATCTATGTAGACTTCTTGACCCTCTTTGTAAACGCAAAAGATTGTTTCATATATTTTTTAATTTCTGTTTAAATAGCTCGGAATAAACCTTTACAAAACAGAAAATGGAATAAATTTCATTTATTTTTTAATAGCTAATGAAGAATGTAAAAGTTATGTGGAAGTATGAGATTTTCAAAAAATCGTATGTCGTGAAGACGAAATTTTCTCTTCAAGAAGGGCCAAAACTTCTGTATGTATGCATAGATTTTAGTCTTTTCTTCGATAAAATTAGAAAATAAAATAAATAAGACAATAATCTAAAAAAATGAGATATGTAATTTTTCTCTTTACTTTGATCAGATCTCTCAGATATAAGAACTTTTATTTTTGACATTTATAAAAAATGTACTCTTACAATGACTTTTCTCATTCAGTGTTCGTTTGAAAGTGGTCTAAGTCACATTATATCCACTGACATTAATGTATGGTGATGTAAACAAACATTTTTTTTATATATAATGTCCACTTTAAGTGAATCAGATAATTTGAATAAAACATAAAATGAAATTATTTGAAAAGTAAATAATAATTTCAATATAAAGTTTCTAGACGAACAACCTGTAAATATTTATACATTTAAATATTACTTTTGCGAAAAAAAATTAAAAATTTAGTTTGTTAATTTTTTTTTAATTTTGAGAAGAATAAAAGTGGCTTAAGTCAGTACATCCTCTGAAAGTAGGGGTTCCCTTAGAGGTACCAACATTGACAATTTCTTTATAAAAGTCTGATATAATAGTAGCATTTTCTAAGAAAAAAATTGTGGAAAAATATTTTTCAATAGACTCAAACATAAGCCATTGCATATCTCAGAACGGATAAAGTGTGACTTAGACCACTATCATTCTAACTGGCACATGTATCATTTTCTATTTCTGTTAAAACAAATGAATTTTTACTTCTCTGTTTGTATTATTTTAGCATTAACAGCCATTTGTCCCCCATAATTCATTAAGTTTTTTCTTGTTTTACTTTTTAGGGATATATAGAAGCATTAAGTTTTAAGTATTTTTAAAAGATATTTTTCTCTTTTATTTGATACCCATATCGTATGCAAATAAATTATTAAAACATCTTTATCCTGTGGAAATTAAATTTGATTTCAAGTTCAGAAATAAACCCAAAATACATACGCAGGCCATGGACAAAAAGTTTATAAACTAATGTTATTCCATCACTAAAATATGCCAGGAAAAGAATAACAATTTATTATTAAAGGGGTCCATATGTATTCAACTTGATTCACAGACGAAATATTTTCCAAATCTTCATTAAACAGTTCAAACTTTAATATTTTTTTTGGGGACCCATCCTAACGTACATACATATCAAGTTCATAAGGATACCACCACCCGATGTGCTGGCTGTGTGAAAGGTATGCAAGGACTTCACAAAACATTAGTTTAGCTATTGAATCATTTAAACTTCAAATCATCACGTTACAGTGGTTTCGATGGGTAGCAAAGAATTAATTTTTAAATCAGAGCAATCTAGTCATAATTGAAAAAATACACTAAGGAAATAATTCAAAAAGCATAGAACATTGTAAATTTTTCAAAAACAAAAGAAAAGAACAATTTTTAAAAATTATAATGTCCTAAAATTTTCCTAAAAAAGAAAATCTAATGAAAACAATATTTTCTCCAAAAGGAAATTTTCTAGAAACACTTGCGTTGTAACTACTCCTATTTTCAAGATAAAACCATATTTTATATATTATATTTTTATAAATATATAGAAAACTACACCATTTTCAATTGAAATTGAGAAAATACAAAGAAGAAATAAAAATAGGAACAAAATGAGAATGCAAATGAGAAACACAAATTGAAATTCAGAAAATAAAATTTGAAATTCAGAAATAAAAATTTAAATTGAGAAAATTAAATTTTAAATTTAGAAAATTAAATTTTAAATTTAGAAAAAAAAACAAATTGAAATTCCTTAATGTAAATTGAAATTTCTTAATTTCAAATTGAAATCGGAAATGTTAATTGTATTTGCATTTTCTCAATTTAAATTTTCATATCTGAATTACAATTAGCATTTTCTCAACTTCAAATTGTATTTTCTGAATTTCAATTTATATTTCTCATTTTTCCTATTTTTTTTTTGAAATTTTTCGTACCAGCAAAACAAAATTTTTTGAATATTTTTTTTTAATTATTTGTCGACTGTTCTTAACCTACCCTTACTAAATTACGTACTATTTTCCATTCTTTCCAAAAAATACCCGAATTCCCAAAATGGTGGAAATTTGTTCCAAAATTGGGATTTTTATTAAAATGGTTGACATGATTTTTTACCATTTTTATCTGTTTCGATGAATTTCGTGTATTTTTATTGGACTTCAACTCGTAAAAAAATAAGAGATATGAACTGGAATGACCAAACGTTGTACTTTTGCAAAAATTTTGTATTAATAAAAACTTCAATAACTCTGTCAATTACTAAGGGGTTTATAAAACCAAAGCGGCATTTTTCTCCTTATTAAATGTGATAATTAAATAAATATACAAGTGTTACGGTTACCAAGGAAAAATATTGCCAATTTTGAAAAATGGCTAAAAATTGTTAAAAAATGTGTTTGCTGGACAAAAAACACACAGCTTTCTTAAGATTTCTTCAATAAGCTATATATCGATGAGAAAGTTCCATTTTTCTTATTTTGAAATCCGATGAGAAAGTGAAAATCGACTGATAACCAACTAAGTTACACTCTTATAAGTGTTCAAAGGTATGAAACCCGTTCTTTACCCGTAACTCAAGACTTTGGAGAGGTCTGGCAAATTTCAAATATAGATTCTTGTTCAACTCGACAATACCTACAAGAAAAATAATATCACTTCCCAGAGTTTTTGGACTTTCGGTCGCACTGTATAATCAACTAAGTTACAGGATTCTTGTAATGCAAGTTTTTAGGATTTTTTGGGAATTTTCAAATACAGATTTTTGTTTTACTCGGCAGAACCTACAAGAATAATAATTCCACTTCACTTCACACGTATTCCCCATTTATTTTTTCGCACTGTTTATTCATGTGGACGTTTTTAAAGCCTAAATTACAGCACATTACAGGGATTTTGAAAAGATTGCATATTAATAAGGACTTACACTGGAGGGAAGGCTTGGAATTGTGCTGTAATTAAAAAAATAAGTAACTTTTTTTGATGGGTCGGTCCAAATATATACATTTCTAGTCCTAAGCCTTTGAGATGTAAGGTCACTACTTCATTCTCTTTTTTGTAGCACATGAACTCCACCATGAATCTTATTGATCGTCTTACTGACATTATTAGCTGTTAGTAAAAATTTTATTTTAGAAAATCGAAGAAGTATTTTTTATTTTTTAAAAAAATTACAAGGAAATAAGAAAAAAATAAAAACTTATTTTTTTCATATTTGCATAATGTATATTAAACAATAAAAAATTAGGTTGAAATTCGACAAAATGTTATGTATTGTTATGTATTTTACCTTATGACAAAACTATTAATTTTCGATCCACCCTAGTGTTTACAATTTCATATTTTTTAAAGTCGTAAAATGAATGGAATATTGTGCCAAAAGTAATCTTGCATTAAGGATGATCTTTTGAAATGTCTTCCTCTGATTGAGGAAAGACTTGCCAAACGTCTCTTTCTGATTTGAACAGTGAAGCCAAAATTAAATCCTTGAACCACTGTCCAAGTTGTTTCCAGACAGGCTAGACAACATCAACAACATGACACATGCACTATTCATGACTGCCCAAGCATAAACATGCTCAGGTTGCACATGCAAATCCCCGGCCATCAGGCAGCACCACCGGCAGCAGCAGCAGCCACCTATCGGCACTGAAATAATTTCAAATAATTTTGTTGTTGTTGCTGCTGCAATGAAGATAAGGTGCATTTTGCAAATACACACATACGTATACATACACACATACGTATACATACATACATATGTATGTATGTACAATATATAAATTTATTTCCACATGCACGTGTGTTTGTTTGTTTTTATACTCGTCTGCCAAACAAATACATATATAACTCTCTCACACACACACATGCATAATAAAGATGCCTAGGTTTCAAGGAGTAGACGAAGACGTACATATTTAGTTGTCGAGCTGTTGGTGGCGGCAAACGAACACAGCCGAAAATGAAAACATCAATGAACCAGGAACTCTCTAGCACATTTGCACACACACACGCACACACTCATCCAGAAGTTACATTATGGCCCCTGTTGCAATGCTTTGTACTTTAATATTTACAATGAGTGTGTGTGTCTGCCTATGCCTATGGTGAGGATATTTCATAATGTGTTACTGCTACTCTCTCCTCTCCACCCCTCTCCCACTCAACAGCCAACAACACACTCCACATGACGTGCTTATATCTGTATGTATGTTTGTCTGCATATTCTGAACAAAAGGAAAAGCAACCAGGCCCCAGAGAAGAGGATAAGAAAACAGTTTTTCTTGTTTGTATGCTTTCTTCGTTGAAACTCAAAGCAAAGCAAACCAACATCCAACATGTTAAGTAACGACAACAAGACAACAAAACGAAAACAACAAAAACAATACCATTTTCAAGGTCTTGAATTTAAGTAGGCAAACAACAACAATTGGGCGCTCACACAAACCAAGGGCCATCAGAGAGAGGGAGAGGGCGACAGAGAGATAGAGACAAAAAGGATATGATGACGAAACATGGGCCTTTGACATGATGAATATTATCGTAAACGATGTACGTGGTTGACAGCGACGTGGTCGCGCACAGTGGGAGAAAATTTAGGGATAGCTATAACGGGGTGATCAAATTTCGAATATTTTAAAACACGAGCCGGTAGTTATTGGAACTTGGGAAATTAGGTATCATTGGATCCTTAGTAATGTCAACAAGTATTGAACCATATGCCTCAATTTATGGACGATTCTGACTGCAAAACAAACGAGACAACGACAATTAGAGTCAGCTAAAATGGCTAGGACAGTTCAGTTAAATGGAACTGGACATGGACTAATTCCATGAGAAAGGGAAAATAAATTTTAGTAGATTCTACGATTTTAATGTAAGTTTACAAGTTTTTGCTTCCGAATAAAGGAAATATAATTGAATTTCCTGATTTTCAAAAAATATGAAATTGTAGACACATGGTGAATTTTGTCTTAAGATATATATTTTAAAAAATACATAACTTTTTTGTGATATGAGATATTTTATCATATTTTCGGCGAATTTCAAGCAAACTATTTATAGTTTAATATACGTTTTTCAAATCTTAAAAAATATTTTTTCTTATTTCCTAACATTTTTTTATTAAATAAAAAATACTTTTTCGATTTTCTAAAATAAAATTTTTATTAACAGCATGTAATGTCAGTAAGACGTTGCATAAGTTTCATGATGGTGTTGCAGGTACTTTCTTTACAAAATTTATAATTGTGATTACATTCGAAATTAAAAATATTTATTATAAATAACACTGTCCAACAAATTAAGACTTTTCCAGCTGGTCTGAGTTTCTTTTTACGATGGATCAAAGTTTTTATTTTTGATCGAAGGGAACATTACACTAAAAGTATAATGTTGTAAGAGAATTCTTATTGTCAGAACTTTATTGTGGAATTTTATGAGGATCATTTTTGTGGAAGATCTAGCTTCCCTCTTTATGGGTCAATTTGGCCATTTTTTAGAGTAAATCAAGAAAAGTCCTTACAAAAAGAACATTTAAGGATTAAAATATTTTATAAAAAAAAATACCAGAAAATTTAAGTGGGGGTCGCCGATGACATCACAAGGGTCATTACTTCTATATTTATCCATATTTTCAAATTGGCCTTCTTTTCTTTGTTTAGATACCAGTTAATAAAAAATAAAATAAAATATTCTATTATCTAATTTGTGAAGGTTTTTTTTAAAATAAAAATACATGATTTTTTAAATTCTTTTGCGTCTACAAAGAGTGTCATAACTTTTACTTTTATTTTCTTCTTGAGAATGTTAGCTATTAAAAAATAAAACAAAATAATTTTCAACGATTTTTTCTATTTTTTTCAGGCCAGCAAAATAAGTTATTTTCCAAAAAATATCCATAACCACTATGTGAAATTGAAATTCGCAGCATTTGTAGCCGTCACCCAGCAAACAATTTTCCAAAAGGGCAATCGAGCGTGGAATTAAGCATTAAGTAGTCTGCAGCCCCAATGTCACCAAGCCATTTGTAAATAAATTTGCATTCTATTAAATATAGATGCAAAATGACCTTGAGACAGGACTATATCCCAGTTCAAATCAAATTTAAGGAAAAAATATTTTTTTTATTTCATCGCTGAGCGCAAATCTTCCCTAAAAAGATCTCAGCGGGTCACTATTTGCGAAAAGCAATTTTATCGCTATAACTGCATAGCTTCAATATTAGCGGCAGCGTCCCTGATTTGAATGATTGTGTCGGCATTGACAATAAACAAGAACGATTGTCCAGAAAACGCTGTTGGCTTTAAAGGTGTGAAAAGAATCAGATTGACGTCAAAACATGGGAATCATGAATTCTTGAACAAAGATTTGAGCCATATATGGGGGTCACCTTAAGGGTCGGAGACAGAGGGTAGGCGTGTTCCGTGAAAATATTGGGGTTGAAAAATATTGGGGTTTGGTCATACATTTGACTCCACTAGGGCCCCTTGGGGAAGTTATAGTAGTCGTAGCAAATTTTATAAAAATTGGTTTTTGTATGGAGTGGGGATAGGGGGTAGGAAAAAATGTTAGGGTGTGAAAATTAATTTGGATAATTACATTTAACCCATCTGGGGCTTTTCGTATAGTTTTACCCCTTTTCCGTCGCCTTTGAACCCGCTCATCGGAGTCACCCCACCACCTCCATTTTTTGGCTCATGAATTTTTTCCGAACCTCACAAAATTAGGGGTTCTAGCGTATTCAAATCTAATTCCTAAAATTCCCATACAACACCATCCCACTCCTACAGTACAGCATTGATTATATACTCTACCTTTAACCTAAAGCTCGTTCATACTTTAAGTATATCTTTGTGACAAAATCGGGTAAGCTGTTAGGAATTTCCACTTTTATTTGGATTTCCATAATTAGTTTTCCATTTTTGTCCACATCCACCACTGTGCGTCACCAGCACGCCATGCCATGCCGTCAACTCTTAACTGTTCGTCACCTCCATTGGAACTCACACCACTTCAGTGCACGACAATACTCGTAGTAGTCATCACCATCTCCACTCTCTCCCTCCCCTCCCATTACCATCAGTTGTATTCCGTTTTACGTTACTTTTTGGCTTCTGGTGTTTTGTTTTGAATGCTAACAAAGGGCCGCCGTCGTGCAAGTGCCCATGCCGCTGCCGCCACCGCCGCCAAATAGGACAAACACACGTTCTCATGCAGTCATTCATTCATTCCATCATGTTAATAGCCTAAACATTGATTGACACCAGCACTCCCCGGCCGTTGTGCTACCCACCACCACCTCCAGCACGTCGGCCATTTGGCCATTGGTGCGCTGGCAGCTCACACCAGTCTCAGCCACTTTAGCTGTCATTTAATCCAGGACCTCATAATAAGCAAACATGTAAGGGAACCCTTTTAGATAAATTATATTTTCTTTTTAGTATTTTTTGGCTGGTCTGTATGTATGTGTGCATTATGAATTTTTTATAATATAGAAAACAACATACACGACAATATACATATGTATGTATGTACATCGTGTACGGCGCACACATGCATACAAATAAATATAATTCTTAAATTTAATTAAATAATCAAAAACAATCAGCCAATTACTTCACATCGTACGTCAACACTCTGCAGCAGCAGAGTGTTGTCTGATGTTGTCTTCGCTGGCATATAGTTCAGTTCTAATTAATATTACGTATACGCGACATGAGATCGTGGCGTTGCTCGCGTATTACTTGTACGCCATGACGGCCAAATATTATGTATACGTCACGATGCTCAGACACACTTTGCTGTGTACATTGTGTGTTGAAATTCTCCCAATTGTGCACATCTCTTCTTATGGATTAACGGATCCAGTTGTTCAAAGATTTTTTTGAAGGAGGCTAACTTAAAAAGTGAGATGGTTTAATGAATTTAGGCCCAATACAAATATTTAAAAATCGTCAGAATGATAAAAACGATGGAAAAATACTAGATTTTATTTTTTTTCCAAAAACTCCCGAATTCCCAAAGTGGGGAAAATGTGTTCCAAAATTGGGGATTTTTTTTATTAAAATGCTCGCTTACCATTTTTATCTGTTTTGATGAATGTTATGTATTTTTTTAGTCCTCAATTCGTAAAATTATGAGATATGTGAACTGGAATGCAAAAATTTAATATTAATAAAAACATTAATAACTCGGTCAATTACTAACGGATTTTTAAAATCAAAGCAGCGTTTCACTTCCTACTAAATGTGTTATTTAAGTAAATTTACATATGGTTCGGCTACCGAACAAAATAATGTGCAAAAACAAAAAAATTAAAAATGGCTAAAAATTGCTAAAAATTTTTTAAAAAATGTGTTTTTTGGACAAAATCACATAGATTTCTTAAGTGTACTTCTATATATAGATCGAAAGCTCTAGGTTTCTTCTTTTTAAGTCAGATGAGAAAGTGAAAATCGGTTGATATCTAACTAAGTTACTGCCTTATAAGAGCGCAAAGGAACGAAAAACCGTTTTTGGTTTGGGAGTGTCTAGGAAATTTCAAATACAGATTCTTCAATACAGAAATCTCTGAGAAGTGATATCATTCTTCTCATATGTATTCTACTCGACAATACCTATGAGAAGAATGATATCACTTCCCAGAGATTTCTACTTAATTTTTTTTTAATTTTCGTTCAAGGTTCCCTTAATATTTGCTCTATCATTCTGAGGGTATATGTCCAATCACCGCCCGTTATATGTTAAATTAAAGTTACTTATGTTGGCTACAAATGTCTTTTCTAGAAGATGTATGCGTCATTTAAGCAAAAAGTTCATTTGCAAATGAAAAATAAGAAAATCTTTTACTTCTACAGGAACGGTCTGCAATAATATATATATAATATATATCTTCAAATAAACCAGTTTTTCTTCTTTATTATTCCTGCTATTAGAAAAACGACCAAATATATATTTTTTTAATTTTTAATATATTTTTATGATATTTTACATTTAAACTTTTACACTTATCCATACATATTTTTCAAACAGCCGATTGCGAATTTTGAAAAGGCTTACCCTAATACACAAACTTGTTAAATATTCTTAAACTTTTCATGAACTGGAATATCAAATCAAAGTAAAAATACCCACACAGACTTGCAGTACGCCATGACGTATTAGTAATATTAATACGAGATGAGTAGTATGAGAGCGTAGGGCGTATGAGTGATATTGTTCTACTCGACGATACCTGCCAGACAAATAATATCACCTCCCAGAATGTTTGGACTGTCTCACAGTGTTATAGTACTTTTGACTAAAATTCACAATCATTTTAGATTTCTTCGTCTAAAAATAACAAAAATCTACAATTATTATATTTATAAAAAAGCGATAATTTGGCTCTTATTATAATTTTTTATTTTTTTAGATTTTCATATGACTAAGCTACATAATCTCAAAAATTTCTACATCCATAAATATTGAATTTAACACAATACGAACTTGATAATTGAACTGAACGTTTTTTCCCTCTCCTGAAATCTTAAAAAAATGTGAGTTTCATAATCTTGCATTTTAGGGGACGATATATAATAAAGAAAGTACCACTTTGATAATTTTTTGTTGATTTCGGCCGATATTTCAGGAAAAATATAATTTGTCAACTTTAATAAGGACTTAACACAATATAATATTTTATATATAAAGAGTGATTTTTTTGAGGTTAGGATTTTCATGCATTAGTATTTGACAGATCACGTGGGATTTCAGACATGGTGTCAAAGAGAAAGATGCTCAGTATGCTTTGACATTTCATCATGAATCGTCTTACAAACGAACAACGCTTGCAAATTATTGAATTTTATTATCAAAATGCGTGCTCTGTTAAGAAAGTTCATTGCGCGCTTCCATTTTATGGTCAGTTTAATCGACCCACTGAAGCGGCTATTCGGGCTATTGTGACTAAATTTCGCACCAAATTTACATTGTTGGACATTAAACCACCAACACGCTTACGTAGAGTGCGAACTGAAGAAAATATCGCAGCTGTATCGGCCAGTGTTAATGATGACCACCAATTTTCGATTCGTCGCCGTTCGCACCAATTGGGTCTCTGTTACTCAAAAACGTGGAAATGCCAAAATTGGACTATGCGGATGGACCACCTAAGACGCAGCCGCGGTCAACATTAAAATGAAATTATCTTCAAAAAGTAAATGTCATGGACCAATCTAACGTTTCAAATAAAGAACCGATGAGATTTTGCAAATTTTATGCGTTTTTTTTTAAAAAAAAGTTATCAAGCTCTTAAAAAATCACCCTTTACATGAAAAATCGACTTTTGGACTGTTGCAAAAAATAAAAAAGACGACTGTGCCAATGAATGAAAAGGCGAATAAACCAAATCAAAACGAAATCTAGATACATTTGTATTGAATATATAAATCTGAACCGATCTTATCCACTTTTTGCATAGATGTTTCTAGTTTTAATGCCAAATTTGAATCGGATAAAGGATGTGTTTTCTAGAGCGAAAAAAGTAAAATCGGTATTCAATAACTTAAATTCATTTATGCACAAAGTCGAAAACAAAAGTCGACTTTCGACTTTTGGAAAGTCGAATTTTGTACTTGTGGCAATGGTAAAGTCGATTTCGACTTTTTCCTCCCAAAAGTCGATTAATCGATTAGTCGAATGTCGATTTATATATCCCTAACACTCTACTCGTCTCGTATTAATATTACTAATACGCCATGGCGTACTGCAAGTCTTTGTGGGTATTTTTACTTTGATTTGATATTCTTGACATTCCTCGTTCATTTCATATGAATTCAATCAATCTTCATGAATAGTTTAAGAATATTTAACAAGTTTGTGTATTAGGGTAAGTTTTTTATTTTGGCTTTCTAAACATTAGGAATATATTAAAATTTATGGATAATTTTTTACTAAGAAGGGGCATTTGTAGCCAACATAATTATCTTTAGTTTAACGTCCGTGATTGGACTTATATTCTCAAAATGAAGAAAAAATAAAAACTTTAAAAACACTATGAAACATTTTTTAATCATTTTATTTTGACTTCCTAAACTATAAGACTATATTATTCTTTTTTTGATTTGATTTTACAAAAATTCCAATTTTCGCCGTAGGTATCTCTTAGATTTGTATTCTCGGTTTGGTAATATAGGTCCGATCGCACCAGCTTATAAACTCAATTAGAGGTAACAATGATCGTCATAAATTCTAAAATAAAATATTTCTTAAAAAAATTTTGCATCTGCAAATAGTGTGCATCTGCAATAGTGTACTACAAAAAAGAATGAACTCTTGGAAGTTATATTATTTTTCTTGTAGGTATTGTCGAGTAGGACAAGAATCTGAAATCGAAATTGTAGTACGTTTGATTTTCTCAACAAGAATGAATTTATATTTTATTGAAACATTGTGACAGAAAATGAAAACTAATTATATTTGCATCAGAACCCGTATCTAATTTGACTTCCACGGAAGTATTTTCTATTTCTATATTATGCATCCACATGTCTTTCTTACCATGAGAATTTATACTGTAAGTTAACGCAAATTCACTACTAGAATCAGATTTATCTTCATTATCTGTGATAAAGTGTTCACTTGAATTCTTCTAGATTTACATGAAATGGAATAATGATTCAGCTTTTTACACTTGTGACATATTTTACCAAAAGCAGGACAATTATTAATTTTGTGAGTTTTAAAACATTTATAACATTTTCTTATTTCCCTATTCTACTGATTGTTCATCGTATTTCTAGATCTATTTTTAAATATTTTGGATACATTACACAGTGCAACACGAAAAAAAATAACCATATACGGACACCGCTACATGATAAAAGACCAAAAAAAAAAGACCCGTGTTTTTTTCCCCCAAAGTCATGCACTTTTTTTATGGGCCCCAGAGATTTGAGGCCTCGGTGTAATTTTTGGAAAAAAGTGATCATATTCTCAGGCTCATATCTTGCAAACCGTTCGGAATTTTGATTTACTCTCTGAGGCAAAGTTCTAGCTCTTGTCATAAAGAACAAAAATTGTGAACATATAAAATCAAAAAAACTTCATCTTCAAGGTAAAAATGGAATAAACAATTTTTCACTTTTGCGGCTACCTAAGCGCTACCTAAACGGTGTTAAGAATAATTCCTAGGAAGTTCATATGTTCTAGAAAGTTGTTTATTGAGATCTTAGGTACATTTTTGTAGTTGATTGTTTCCCTGAATTTTCAGCGGTTTGCTACCTATGGACCTGAACAGGGGAAAAAAGGTTAAAAAAAATCGAATTTTTTTAAGTTTTTTGCGATTTTGACCTTGAAGATGAAGTTTTTTTTGATTTTATATGTTCACAATTTTTGTTCTTTATGACAAGAATCAAAATTCCGAACGGTTTGCAAGATATGAGCCTGAGAATATGATCACTTTTTTCCAAAAATTACACCGAGGCCTCAAATCTCTGGGGGCCCATAAAAAAAGTGCATGACTTTGGGGAAAAAAAAAACACGGGTCTTTTTTTTTTGGTCTTTTATCATGTAGCGGTGTCCGTATATGGTTATTTTGAAATGACTTCAAAAATGTTGCACAGTGTTATCAACACGTTCATTCTCACCGGATTCATCTTCATTTTCTTGTATTGCGTCCACGTTCATTTTTGCTTCTTGAACTGACCGGACTTGATGTTTTTGTTTTTCATATATTCTGCACTCGAGTATTGCTTTTTTCAATACCAAGATCTTCCATCTTTAGCAATTTTTCTTGAAGATGTAGGTCAGTAACTCCAAGTACAATACGGTCTCGAACCATTTCTGACATATTGGCGAAGTCACAGCTACTTGCCAATTCTTTAACATATTCATCAATAGGTTCTTCTACATTTTGGTTTCTGTAGAACACAAATCTTTCATATAAAATATTCGTCTTTGGAGCGAAAAATTCATTTAGGACACTAATGACTTTGTCATATTTAGATCGATCATAATCTGGAATGGCTAATGTTTTTATAATATCCTTGCCTTCTCGACCAAATTGATTTCGTAAAAGGGCCAATTTCATAGCATCGCCCAGTTTCGCCAATAGATAATCTTGAAAATCCTCAAGAAATACTTTCCAATTTTTAGCTCTATTACCCGATAATTTCAGGTCAGCAATAGATTTCAAGTTCTCCACTTTGATAGATTTATTTTCAGCGTTTAATAACTTATATTTTCACAAGCACGCGTAGGTACATATATGTAATACATTTTCTTTATTTTTTTACGACTGCGCCATGTAGTATGTTGAATTGAATTTTATTGAAACATTGTGACAGAAAATGAAAACTATTATAAATTAAAATAACAAAGTATGTTTAAATTAAACTACAGTATAATTCATATTGCAACAAAAATTTTCCAGGCACCCCCAAAATCTTGAGTTACGGGTAAAGAAACCGGGTTTTCGTACCTTATAAACCAGTAACTTAGTGGCTTATCACCCGATTTTCACTTTCTCATCGGATTTAAAAAGAAGAAACCAGAAAATTTTTAAAGATTTAAGAAAACTTAAGAAATATGTATGTGTGCTTTTGTCCAGCAAACAAATTTTTTAAAAAATGTTTAGCCAGTTTTTTACTTTGGCAATGTTTTTGCACATTATTTTGATTGGTAACCCTACCATTTGTAATTTTATTCAAATAACACATTTGGTAAAGAGTAAAACACCGTTTTGGTTTAAAAAATCCGTTTGTAAATGACTGAGCTATTGAAGTTTTTAATAATACTACATTTTTGAAAAAGTATATGTTTTGGTCATTCCAGTTGACATCTCCCATAATTTATTGAATTGAGGTCCAAAAAATACTTCAAATACATCAAAACATATACAAATGAGAAAAAAAAACATGTGAGTATTTTAATAAAAAATACCCAATTTTGGAACACACTTTGGGAATTCGGGTACTTTTGAAAAAAAGGAAAATCTAGCAATTTTATCATTTTGACGATTTTTAAATATTTTTATTGGGCATCAATTCATAAGCTTATGAGAGATGTGAACTAGAATGACCAAATCTTATATTTTACAATAAATATATTAATAAAAACTTCCATAACTCAGACAATTACTAACGGATTTTTAAAAACAAAGTGGCGTTTTACTCCTTACAAAAGGTGATAATAATGTATATTTAATAATAATTAATTAATTATAAGTGGTACGGTTACAAAACAACATAATATGCAAAATCATGGCCAAAGTTGAAAAAATGGCAAAAGATTGATAAAAATTTTTGCTATACAAAATCACACAGTTTTTTAAGTTTTCTTAGATAAGCTATATAAAGGGTGATTATTTAAAAGCTATAGGAAAGTTTTTCGAAAAAACACATAAAATTTAGAAAAATACATGAAATCTTTATTTGAATCGATAGTACGGTCCATATAATTTAATGTTTGAAGATTATTTCATGCAAATGTTGACCTTGACTGCGTCTCAAATGGTCCATCCGCTTAGTCCAATTTTGGCATTTCAACGTTTTTGAGTAACAGAGGCCCAATTGCTGCGAACGGCGACGAATCGATAATTGATGGTCATCATTAACACTGGCCGATACAGCTGCGATATTTTCTTCAGTTCGCCCTCTACGTAAGCGTGTTGGTGGTTTAATGTTCAACAATGTAAATGTGGTGCGAAATTTAATCACAATAGCCCGAATTGCCGCTTCAGTGGGTCGATTAAACAGACCATAAAATGGAAGCGCGCGATGAACTTTCTTAACAGAGCACACATTTTGATAATGAAATTCAATAATTTGCAAGCGTTGTTCGTTTGTAAGACGATTCATGGTTAAATTATAGAGCAAACTCAGCTGTTTAAACCAGTGTTGCCAAAAAGATAATAGCTAAAAAATCACCCTTTATGTATAGATAAAAATACCACATGGGCCATTTTTTTTCATAAGAAAAACGACCAAAAAATTGGTTAATTTTTTCATATGAAAAATCGCCTGAAAAATAGCGTAATTTTTTCATATGAAAAATAGCCCAAAAATTGGGTAATTTTTTCATATGAAAAATCGTCCAAAAATTTGGTAATATTTTCATATGAAAAATTCCCCAAAAATTGGGTAATTTTTTTACAGGAAAAATCGCACAAAAAATTGAATCATTTTTTCATATGAAAAATCGACCAAAAAAATTGGGTCATTTTTTCGTATGCCTGTAGCACTGTGCTATCTAAGAAATTCGATTTTATTTATGCCTTACACATCAGTCAATATCACTCATACGCCCTGCAGCCTCACTGCTCGACTCCGTATTAATATTACTAATACGTCATATGGTGTGCTGCAAGTCTCGTCAGGCATATCTAATACTTCATACTTTGAATAAAACACAAAATCTGCAAAGATACACACTTTGATTTGATATTCTTGTCATTCTGTTCAATTCATGTGGAATTCAATCAATCTTCATGAAAAATTTAAGAATATTTAACAAGTTACTTTCTGTGTTTGTGTTGGTGTATGTGCGGATGCATGTGTGTGTGTATTTATAATTCATTTTAAAGTTGTGTCTTGTCTTGTGTGCTTGATTCTTTTCATAGCCTGTGTTTGAAAGGCAACATGTTTGTTTATAAACTCCAACAACATCATCTTCAGCAACATCGTTATCACCACGTCATTGTTGTTGCAATTCATTTGTTCAATTCTGTAATGTTCAACCTCTTTGGTTTCCCAAAAAGTTGGGGGCTGAATTCTTCGTTGTGGAAAGATGTGTAAATGATGCGCCATAGTTGTAGCAATCATGATTATCATTACTTGAACATATAACCGGACGTGATTGGATTTTTATTTACAAAATGAGAGTACAAATCTTATCTTCGACAAAAATTGGAATTTTAGTAAAAAATTAAAAAAGTTTATAAAATCAAAGTACATCATAAAATGTTATTCAGCAAAATTTGTGCTGCATAGTGTAATCAGTCCTGGAGTTTGCCTTCTCTGACGCTTTATCAACCGGGCAACAAATAACTCGTCTATGCTTCGAATGGGAGTTGTTCGTTCATACGGAGATAATTTCATTGCTCCATGTGGCTGCTGAATGTTCATTTCTTTTCGTTTTTCCAGCTTCTGCCACATGTTGTTGCTGCTGCTGCTGCTCTTGTTATCATTATTATTATTATTTCCTTTTTTTATATGCTGACTGCTGCTGCACTCTATCTTTGTGTTGTGTTGTGCGCTGGGCAAAGTATTCTTTTCGTAAGTCCATCCAGACACTCTTAAAATGATTGAATTATGCATCGGGAAAAAACAAAACCCACATTCTTACAAAAAAAGATTGTATGCATTTACTTACTCTCGTCTCATGCTCAGCTGGAAGGAAATGGATGAAAAAAATGTCAGAAAATAAACTAAAATTTAATATTTAATACAAACTAGATGTTGCTAAAGCTAAGGGGGGGCAGAAAAGTGACAGAGGTGGAGGACTACTCTTGATTTACACAAAAATGCAAGTTCTAGGGAATTTTTAGTAACAAATAACACTCAGAGGTAGAATTCGTTGAATATAATTGAAATAAATCTACAAATTTTTGGATTTGAGTGCTAGTTCACATTCAGACAGTTTGTTTTTGTCCAGCAAACACAATTTTTAGCCATCTTCCAACTTTGGCAATATTTTTGCACATGATTTTGTTTGGTAACCGTGCAACTTGTAACTATGTTTAAATAACACTTTTATTAAAGAGTAAAACGATGCTTTGTTTTTAAAAATCCGTTAGTAATTGACTGAGATTTTAGTAATACTAAATTTTTGCAAAAACACAAGTTTTGCTCATTCCAGTTCACAAATCGCATTATTTTACGTATTGAGGTCCAAAAAATATTATATAACAATATTTATAATAATTAAAATTCAGCAAAACGGATAAAACTGATATAAAAGCATTTATTAAAAAATCCCCAATTTTGGAACACATTTTCCCCACTTTGGGAATTCGGGTATTTTAGGGAAAAAATGGAAAATCTAGTATTTTTCATCGTTTTTTTCTTTCATTTTGATGATTTTGAAATATTTTTATTGGGCCTCAATTCATAAAATTTTGAGAGATGTGAACTGAAATCATCGAAACTTGTATTCTATCGAAAATTTAGTATTAATAAAAAATTAAATAACTCAGTCAACTAAATGACTGAATGTGTTATTTAAATGAATTTACATATGGTGCGATTACCAAACAAAATCATATGGAAAAATATTGCCAAAGTTTAAAAGTGGATACATTTTTTTAATATGTTTGCTGGACAAAAACAAACAGGTTTCTTCTTTTCAAATCCGATGAGAAAGTCGAAATCGGTTGATAACCAACTAAGTAATAGGCTTATAAGTGTTCAGCAAAAAGATAGCAGTGAAGTGAAAAAGATGTTCATCTCGTGATTCGGAAGTAGTGAAAATTGGGATCTTCACCAATGAATTTAACTGCAGTTGTCATAGGAGGGATGTTCCTTTGTTTTGAAAGACTTCAAAGTTAATCTCTGTTGTGAGTACTAAATAACTAAAGTAGACCATTTTGTTCGTTAGAACTGACAATAGGAAACTCAACAAAATATTTATTTTGTATGAACTAATAAAGGGTGATTTTTTAAAAGCTATAGGGAACTTTTTCAAAACAAAAAACACATAAAATTCAGAAAATGCATGAAATCTTCATTTGAATCGATAGTACGGTCTATATAATTTAATGTTTGAAAATTATTTCATGCAAATGTTGACCTTGACTGCGCCTCAAATGGTCCATTCTCTTAGTCCAATTTTGACATTTCCACGTTTTTGAGTAACAGAGGCCCAATTGCTGCGAACGGCGACGAATCGATAATTGATGGTCATCATTAACACTGGCCGATACAACTGCGATATTTTCTTCAGTTCGCACTCTACGTAAGCGTGTTGGTGGTTTAATGTCCAACAATGTAAATTTGGTGCGAAATTTAGTCACAATAGCCCGAATAGCCGCTTCAGTGGGTCGATTAAACTGACCATAAAATGGAAGCGCGCGATGAACTTTCTTAACAGAGCACGCATTTTGATAATAGCTAAAAAATCACCCTTTATATAACGCAAATTGATATTAAATTAGATAAGCATTAAATAAATCAGCACTTAATTTTACTGATAGTATGTAGTATTAATAATTAATAAAAATGAAATATTTTAATAAAGACAGAAATTTGTATGTTTTAAGCAAACATGTTTAAATTGTAAAATGAAATTTTCTTTATTTAGAAAAGTAATAAAAAAACAAAAAAGTTTTTAGCCGAGCCACGATTCGAACCCGAGACCCGTCTGCGTGCAATGCGGACACCTTACCCATGTGAGCCCATACTAAAAATTAATATCACTTCCTAAACTTTATGAACTGTCGCACAGTGTATTCAACAGAATCTCATTAAATTAAAAAATATTATTTCAAAATTGTCTTAGTTTTTTCGTTTGCATTTTTTTTTTGGTCTGTAATCAATATTTGATTTGAACTGGGATATTGTCCTGGCTCAAGACCATTTTGCTTCTATATTTAATAGAATGCAAATTTATTTACAAATGGCATGGTGACATTTATTACTTGGCTGCAGACTACCACGATCATGATTTCGACCGTGTCAAAAGTCTTTTCAAGTGGCTTCGCAGCGACTTTTCAACATCAAACCCGGCCTCTATAAGGAGATGATTCTCACAAACGAACGAGAATCACAACTCACTTGCCGAATTTGCGTTTAAAAAATCGCACCAAGTAATAAAGCACACATGCCATCTTAGGAGCATCTCATTGAGTTGCGTATGTAAGTATGTGTATATGCAGGTATAGTTACCCAGCAATACTTCTGCCGTGCCAACGCTCATTTGTCTTAGTTTTTTCGTTTGCATTTTTTGGTCTTGAGCCAGGACAATATCCCAGTTCAAATCAAATATTGATTACAGACCAAAAAAAAAATGCAAACGAAAAACCGCCCTAATATAAACCAAGCTTTAATTTATCTACACAAAATCACCACATTTTTCTCCCACACAAACACAACCGCTTTAATGTTATATGAATGTATGTATTTTTCTTCGACCATCCTTGACCTCTGGCTGACTTACGAACGCGTTTCTTCGAGTGTAATTGTTCGTTACATGTGACAACATAGTTACACACTTGCATTACTCACACTTTATGTCAATTCAATTAAATTTTTATGAACATTTGACAAAAGCTACGGTAATTTCATTAAATGTTTGCTCTCTCGCCTCCAACTCACCACTCTCTCAATCTGTCTCTCGATAGCACCAACCTTCAGTAAGAAGTAGTTACTAGTTGGCAACACTATCGTACAGCACGAACAACAGCACAAACATTACATGGACATACCAAAACCGGGTGATAAACAACAGCTTAAGCTTTGAATGTAATGTACGGTCGACGCCGTCGCTGTCGCCACTGCAATGCATGCACTTGCATATGCACATATGGTCGACCGTTGCGCCGACTGCACTCTGTTGCAACCGATTATTCTGTGCTGGTTTCGGTTTAGTTTCTGTTGTTGTTTTTATTGTTATTTGTTTGTTCGTTTTTTTTTACTACCGACTTGGACCTTAGAGTATGTTGTTCACATTTAACATTGAAAACGTACATTGACATAAATGCAATTTTGTTCGCGCGCTCTCTCCCTCTCAGGCTAGTTCTCTGGTGCTCTGTTCGTCATACATGTAATTGCATATGTCATGTGCAACCGCATACATTTGTAAAATTGTAAGCAGCAGTAGTTACAAACACCTACATGCATGTACGTATGGACGTACGTATGCATGAAAACTGTATGTATAGTACGAGTGTGAGTAAACAAGTACATGTGCAAGATGAAGATGATTATGGACATGTTGTGAGTGCGCGCGTGTGTGTTTGTGCATAATAGTTAAAATCGTTATAAAAATATAGTGGAAAATCGTACACAACAGAACAAGAACAGTCAGTGTGTCTGATGGCAGAGACTGTGGCAGACAGTGACGACCTGCAGGTTGTGAGGTGGAGATTTCGGCAGCCAACGACTTAGTTCGCAAAATTCTTCGTTAAAACACACAGCACGAGAGAGTGGAATGAAAGAACGAATTCATGACGAAAAGACATTATTATGAATTTGTTCGGGGTTTTTTTCTTCGCTTTTATTATAGAGAACGGGTGACATGCACAGAGGTTAAAGGTGAACCTTTGGGGTGGGTACCAGACACACAACGCAATACATGCAACCTGTGTGGTACTTCTCTCCTCCACCTTTCAAACATACATATGAATGAATAAGTATGTACGTATTTGCCACTTGTTTTTTTTTTTCTTTCTTGCAATTTATGACATTTTTAATTGAATGTCTCCTCATGAATTCCACAATAATCAGGCTGTAGTCGTTGAGTATGAATAACGTTTTGTTTTCTTTTTTTGTTAAAGAATGAGGCTAGACTAGGCGGCTAGGCGACTAGAATGTCTAGTAACAACCTCCACACAAAAGGGTTGTGACGCGACACGAACTACAACTACAACGCTACTTCAAATGTGAATTATGGATCTTTAACATTACACGTAGGAGCAGACACGCAAGTTCTGGCCTCTAGAATGTTTCCGTTCGTACCGAATGCTAGATTCATTAGCGCCGGAATTTTAGGGAATTGAATTGTTTTCGGACTGTATGGCATATGCCAACGTCTTTTCGTGCACCTGCAGTTTATAAATGCAACTTAGGCAATAAATAGTCGATAATCATGTCGCTATGGGCAGTAACATTACCGGTTGTACGTTACCAACCTTTTCGACAAAGAATGTCTAATGATCTCTCCAGCAGAACAATCGACACATTGTGTTTGCATTTGTTTTACGACAATCGCGTTTTGCGTTACTTTACTTTCATTCTTTTCCGATATTTTCTGCAAATTAGAGCGAAATAGGATAAATGTTGGCTTTAAAGTCTAAAATTGTGAAATGAAAATGGCTTCAGAAAGCCCGCGTAACTCTCTATCTATGTATTGGCTTCTTAATAGTCACTTGTGGGTTCTCTGAGAGTCATTCGAAAACACGATTTTTCGGTAAATTTTTTCATCTCCTGCCAAACAATTTGCAGTCCATTGGGCGAACCGAAATCGTCAAACATAAACCTGAAAATAAAAATGAATACTATTCTACCTTTCAAAGTCAAAGTAATCGGTTGTTCAAATTTAAAATGTTAAATGGCCCACCCTTTGCATTTTTTGTTTACCGTGCTCTTCCGAAATACCCAAATTTTTGTCGAAAAAGATCGATCTTCAAAAAAAAAAAAACATGGACGAATTTTAACCCTAGTAATTATGTTGTAAAATTGGGGTGTAAAAATTTTCGGAAATTTTTTTCGTAGAACTTTTCAATCCTTAAATGTGTCAGTTAGTACGATAATGGTCTATGTCACACTTTATACGTTTTGAGATATGCAACTGTATGATACCCTACACTTTCTACTCCACTACATTTCAATTCGGAGAAAATGTGAACGACATTTGTATGGATGCTGTATATAAATCTGAACCGATCTCATCCACTTTTACCGTAGATGTTTCTAGTGTAAATATAAGATGTTCTGCCTGATGTTTGAAGAAAATCGGTTAAGGTATGTGGTTTCTACAGCGGTTAACTTCAAATCGGGAGCGAAATGTGTATGGGAGCTATATCTAAATCTGAACCGATTTGACACATGTTTGTCACAGATGTTTCTAGTTAAATTATGAGGTGTTGTACCACATTTGATCAAAATCTGTTTAAATTTACGGCTTCTAGAGCGGAAAATGTCAAATAGGGAGCGAAATTTCTATGGTGGCTATATCTAAATCTGAACCGATTTGACCCATTTTCACCACAGATGTTTCTAACTTAGATATAAGGCGTTGTGCAAAATCGCTTCAATTATGTGGCTTCTAGAGCAGAAAAAGTCAAATCGGGAGCAACATTTGTATGGCAGCTAAAGAGTGATTTTTTTGAGGTTAGGATTTTCATGCATTAGTATTTGACAGATCACGTGGGATTTCAGACATTGTGTCAAAGAGAAAGATGCTCAGTATGCTTTGACATTTCATCATGAATCGTCTTACAAACGAACAACGCTTGCAAATTATTGAATTTTATTATCAAAATGCGTGCTCTGTTAAGAAAGTTCATTGCGCGCTTCCATTTAATGGTCAGTTTAATCGACCCACTGAAGCGGCTATTCGGGCTATTGTGACTAAATTTCGCACCAAATTTACATTGTTGGACATTAAACCACCAACACGCTTACGTAGAGTGCGAACTGAAGAAAATATCGCAGCTGTATCGGCCAGTGTTAATGATGACCACCAATTTTCGATTCGTCGCCGTTCGCACCAATTGGGTCTCTGTTACTCAAAAACGTGGAAATGCCAAAATTGGACTAAGCGGATGGACCACCTACGACGCAGCCGCGGTCAACATTTAAATGAAATTATCTTCAAAAAGTAAATGTCATGGACCAATCTAACGTTTCAAATAAAGAACCGATGAGATTTTGCAAATTTTATGCGTTTTTTTTTTAAAAAAGTTATCAAGCTCTTAAAAAATCACCCTTTATATCTAAAACTGAACCGATTTGCTTTAAATTAAATAGCGTTTGTCTTCGGCATGCAAAAATCGTTTGTGTCAAGTTTCGTTACAATTGGACAGTAATAACGACCTGTATCGTGATTACAAGAATAGATGGACAGACAAACGGACATGGTTAAATCGACTCAAAAAGTGATTCTATGTCGATCGGTATAATAAACGATGGGTCTATCTTGCCTCCCTTTGGGTGTTACAAACAAATGCACAAAGACATTATTCCCTGTGGTGTAGGGTATAAATATTTTTCCACTATAATATCGAACTTTTATAAAAAAATCGACAACGTTGGATTTAATTATAAATTCGATGTTAAACCAATGATTTTTATACACTCCACGATAATTTGATGCAAATCGGTTCAGATTTAGATATAGCCCCCACACAAATGTCGCTCCCGATTTGACCTTTTCGCTCCAGAAACCACATATTAAACTCGATTTGCTTCAAATTTGGCACATTACCCTATAATTGAAGTGAAAACAGCGACGGTGAAAATCGGTCAGATCGGTTCAGATTTAGATGTAGCCCCCATACAAATGTCGCTCCCGATTCGACTTTTTCCGCTCTAGAAACCACATATTTCACTCGATTTGCTTCAAATTTGGCACAGTACCCTATAATTGAAGTGGAAACAATGGTAAAAATCGGTCACATCGGTTCAGATTTAAATATAGCCCCCATACTAATGTGAAGATCGGTCAGATCGGTTCAGATTTAGATATAGCTCCCATACAAATGTCGCTCCCGAGTTGACTATCCGCTCTAGAAACCACATATTTCAATCGATTTGCTTCAAATTTGGCACATTACCCTATAATTAAAGAGAAAACAGCCACGGTGAAAATCGGTCAGATCGATTCAGATTTAGATATAGAACCCATACAAATGTCGCTCCCGATTTGACTTTTCCGCTCTATAAAGCACATATAGTACCCGATTTTCTTAAAATTTGGCTTAACACCTTATAATCCAACTAGAAATACATGTGGCGAAAGTGGGTTAGATCGGTTCCGATTTAGATTTAGCCCCCATACAAATTGCTCCCGATTTGACTTTTTCCGCTTTAGAAACCACATATTGTATTAAATTTGACACAACATCTTATAATTCATCTAAAAATACCCATTGTGAACGTGGGAAAGATCGGTTCAGATTTAGATATAAATGTATTTATATATATACAAATGTTGCTCCCAAATGTTAAACCGATTTTGGCCAAACTTTACATATTATATTTCATCATATTTCATATTTATTTCCCGATTTCACTTTTTTACGGAATTGATAGGATAGTATCATATAGTCTGCTCCGTCCGACTTTAGCCTTTCCTTACTTGTTTCTTCAAACTTTTATGAAATTTGGTGTACGCGTCTGGTATTGCAATCTATATGTTAGACGATTTGTTTTTTGAGAATTTAAAAAAAAACTTGTAAACTGGGATTTATTTTCCCCGTTTTGGGAATTGTGGGATTTTTATATGAGGTATCACAAAAATTGTTTTACAAAGGAACACGATTGCAAAGTCCTTTTCGTTTTCAAAAACAGTTTTTGTGATACCTCGTATAAAAATCTCACAATTCCTAAACGGGGAAAATAAATTCCAAACAAATTATTTTTAGAAAAATAACCTGTCATTCGTTATTTTCGATCGATGATCAAAAGAAAGCTTGATTTCGAAAGCTTGTGTATACAATTTTCTAATGTATTTTGATTGCCTAAATCCGATGAAAATATTAATTTTTTATGGGTAATTTTATTTTTGTTTTTTTTTTTTTTTTTTTTAATTTAAATTTTCGTCGAATGTACCCGCAGTACGCATGTACTATAATTTTGAGAGGATAAATTCGATCACACCCGTTAAAGTGAAATTTATTATGAGGGCTGTTGGAATAATCACTTGGTTTATAGGCCAAATGGTGGTGATGATTTTATGGAAACCCCAAAAAAATAAAAAGTGGCCAGGCACAAATTTCTCATTTAATTTTGTTGCCTAGTGTAATCTGTGCCATTCAAAGCCATCAAACCACAACAAATCAAAGGCTTTGCATTTAAATGGATAAATTTCCGTTCGCAGCAATTACAAAAATTAAGATTCAATTAAGTGTTAAATTTTGCATTGGATGCAACCATGCTAGTAGCCCAGCCATCCATCCCATCATGGAGGATGGACTCTGGACATTTGCGCCCACTTCTACTTCGTGCTGTATTGCTGTTGTTGTGTTCATCAACAATCACTGCGTAGCTTACGTACGTACGTACGTACGTCCTCTCATCATCAGCATATCTGATGATGGTTTTAATCACTCATTCTGGTATTTGGTTGGATGGTTGGTTCGTCATTCTTAGTTTTCGGTTTTTGTGATTCTCCTTCTCGATGGTTGTTCTGTATTTAACAGACTTTAAATAGCTGTTGTTGTTGTTGTCGCTCTGTTATCACGCTCCACATGCAATTTATGTCCAATATCCGAACAATAATAAATAAAATCACATTGAAATGATGTAGGGTTTTGCGGGATTATTTATTTGGCGTGGTGGGATTTTTAATTCCTTTTTATATTTTTGTTGGAAATGAATTTACAATTTCTCATTATAAATTTGGATTTATATGTATGTTCTGATTATAACACAAAAAAGATTGAAGTAGAAAACTTTGACAAGTGATATTATTTTTCTTGTAGGTATTGTCGATTAGAACAAGAATCTGTATTTAACATTTCCCTGACACCGGTTTTTCGTTCCTTTGTACACTTATCAAAAATCCGTTAATAATTGACTGAGTTATTGAAGTGTTTATTAATAAAATTTTTTTGAAGTTGAAATCCAATAAAAATGCCTAAAAATCTTTAACAGATAATAATGCTAAAAAATCATAAAAATCCCCAATTTTGGAACACATTTTCCCCACTTTGAGAATTCGGTTTTTTCATTATTTTACGAGTTGAAGTGCAATAAAAATGCTTAAAATTAGTTAAAATAGATAAAAATGGTAAAAAAGCATGGCGTCCATTTTAATTAAATAATTCCCAATTTTAGAACATATTTTCTCCATATTGGGAATTCGGGTTTTTTTTGGAAAATATAGTAATTTTTCATCGTTTTTATCATTTTGACGAATTTTATCTATTTTTATTGGACCTCAATTCGAAAAATTATGAGAAATTTTCAAAAAAAAACGGGAGTGATATTTCAAAAAAAAATCTGGGGTTTAAAATTTTGTTCACTCCACCCAAGGTACACCCTTTGTTTATATACATCCATGCATTTGTACATGTCCTCATATATGTACATGCAAGCTTAACACGTAGACGAGTGGTTGTTGCACACCACATGGATTCGATGATATTTCTGTGTGTGATGCGTTGTCATGGCGAGAGTGGAACGGTATGAAGTGGAGTGGCATATGGCATGGCATGGCATGGCATGTATTCAAGAGAGGCCTAACTACGCATAATACAATCAAGGCATAGTGCGCACGATACATACATACTATGTACAATACATACAAACATAATTGTATATTAAGATGACTCTAAAAAATGTTGGCATTTTATTAAATAAAATCTAAAATTTGTTGGTTTGTTTTATGCATTTTCCCAAAATATATCGGCTTTATTACCCTATAAATCAGCTTTTTTTCTTGAAACAAACCCAAAACCCTAAAACCTCATCAGCCCATTTTGACCCCGTGTTGTTCTTAATTCCTGATATCATGAAAATAGTAACTATAACGTAAAGAGCCCTATTTTAGGGATATTTTTAGGGGTTTGGGATTTGTGGGATTTTAATATGTGGTATCAGTTTTTCAAATGTGTCACGATTGTGATTCCTCATATAATCCCAAAAATTTTATTTTATTAGAAAAGTAACCGCCATTCGTTAATTTCGATGAGATTCAAATGACAAAAAATCATTTTTTTGGGATTTATATTCCCCATTTCGGGAATTGTGGTATTTTTATATAAGATATCACAAAAACTGTTTTTTAAAAGTAACACGATTGCAAAGTACTTTTTGTTTTCAGTTTTTTTGTGATATTCATCCAACATTTTCCAAAACGGGGAAAATAAATCACTAAAATTTATTTAAAAAAAAAACCGCCATTCGGTAATTTCGATTCAGAATCAAAAGACAAAAAAAAAACAAAATACTTTTTGGGATTTATATTCCCCGTTTTGCGAATTGTGTTTTTGAAAACACAAAGGACTTTGCCATCGTATTACTTTACAAATACAGGTTTTGTGGTACTTCATATAAAAATTTGTTAATTTCGATCGAGAATCAGAAGAAAAAATATTTTTTTTATTTATATTCCCCGTTTGGGGAATTGTGGGATTTTGATATGAGGTATCACAAAAACTGTCTTTCAAAAGTAACACTTTTGCAAAGTCCTTTTTGTTTTCAAAATCCGTTTTTGTGGTACCTCATATAAGAATCCCTCAAATCCAAAAACGGGGAAAAGAAATCCTAACAATTTTATTTTTTAGAAAAATAACCGCAAATAGTTAATTTCGATTGACAATTCCCAAGTACTTTTATATGATGTATCACAAAAACTGTTTTTCAAAAGTAAATTGGACAGTGCTTTTTGTGATACCTCATATAAAAATCCCACAATTCCCAAAACGGAGAAAATAAATTCCAAAAAAATAATTTTTTGTTTTTGGAAAATAACCGTCATTCGTTAATAAATCACAATAAAATTATTTTTTTATAAAAATAAACCGTTTTTGAAATTGTGGGATTTTTATATGAGGTATCACAAAAACTGTTTTTCAAAAGTGACATGATTACTTTTTGCTTTCAAAAACAATTTTTGTGGTACCTCTTATAAAAATCCCACAATTCCCAAAATGGGGAAAATAAATTACAAAAATTAATTTTTTTTTAGAAAAATTACCGCCATTCGTTAATTTTGATTGAGAATGAGAAGACCAAAAAATACCTTTTTTGGGATTTATTTTCCCCGTTTTGGGAATTGTGGGATTTTTATATAAAGTATCGCAAAAACTGTTATTCAGAAGTGACATGATTACTTTTTGTTTTCAAAAACATTTTCTGTGATACCTCATATAAAACCCCACCATTCCCAAAATGGGGAAAATAAATTGCAAAAATTGTATTCCTTTTTAGAAAAATAACCAACATTCGTTAATAACGATTGCAAAGTCTTTTTTGTTTTCAAAAACAGTTTTTGATACCTTATATAAAAATCCCACAATTCCCAAAACGGGGAAAATAAATTACAAAAATTTATTTTTTTTAGAAAAATTACCGCCATTCGTTAATTTCCATTGAGAATCAGAGGACAAAAGAATACTTTTTTCGTATTTTTCCCCGCATATACACATATCACTTTTTTTGTACTTAACTATATGGTGCAAAAATTGGACAGATCGGTTTAGATTTTGATATAGCTTTCAACATATGTGTTTTCAATGTTTGTGGAGTTTTCACGTGGGGATGGAAAACTTATTATAAATATGGAACCGAAAAATACACTTTTTATAAAAAAGTTATACCATTTTGGAAAGTAACAGCCAATAAATAGGGTATCACTTTTTGAACTTCATTACACGCAAAACTAAAAAAAAATCACATTGCGTAAAATCTATAAAAATTGCATTTTTGGAATTCTGTAGAGAGTGTCTCTTACGAAAATAATGTATTATTAGTTTCAGCATTGTTTCCATCAAAATAACCTAATTCTTAAAGTGTTGGGAAATATGTTCAAAAATCCCAAATTTTTCTTCTAAATTATGTCTTCTTTACGATAAATAACAGAAAGAAAGAAAAAAATTACAAGCGAAATGGTGCTAAAGCCTTTAGAAGTCCCATCATCAAACATATGCGCCTATTGTAGAACGCTATAAAGGCAAGAGTATAATGAATACTAATTATCTGCTGGACATTGTTTGATAAAAGTATAGAATTACCAAGATCTTAAAAGAAAATTTTAATATAATAGATTTTTTTGTTTTTGCAATAACAGCGACGGACGAGAGTATTGAAACTACGGTAGGGGTAAGTTACGTGTCTATTTCTTTTGTGAAGATGCAATTCAAGGTTATTACGAAATATTGGAAAAAGCCAAAAATGTTTCTATTAAATTGAAAAAAAAGAAAAGAAACGCGAAAAAATTGAAAATTTTACTAACTAATTTTTCTTTTAAATACCCAAATAATATTTTATTTATATTATATCTACAGCTTTCTTTTGTTCGGTGATTTGTAGTGAAATTTGGCGTAGAATATTTTTTCCATTCACACCGTCCCCTAAAATTCAGTTTTGAGTGAGAGTTCGGAAAAAGTTCAAGATTAAGCCTAAAAGTAAAGAATTAAGTTTTGACTTATTTCACACATTTAAATTAAGTTTTGATATTTAGTGTATTCAGAGACTTATAGTAGAATTTTACGGCAATTATTTTTGAAAAACATGTCGACCCGTTAAACCCCAGTTTTAAGGGTGTTTTTTGCACTTTTTCACAAAAGGCACCGAAAAGAGGGTTAAAATTTACAACAAAAATGTTCCTCGCGGTATTTTAAGTAATATTGCTGAATACATCATATGACTAAAATGTTCTACAAAGGTTTTTGTGGAAGATTTTGACCCGTTAAACCCCTGTTTTAAGGGTGTTTTTACACGTGTTCACAAAGGGTTACCCTTTTTCACAAAAGCAACCTCGCGGTTGCACACACTCTATATCTAAAATGTAGGGATCTCAAGGTTCCCTATGCCGATTCATCATAAGAATGTGCAAAAGTGGGAAATATTGACCCCCGCCTCTAAAATGACGTAAACTTTCAAAAAGCCGATACACGTATTTTTACCCTCTCTAACAGAATCCGTTATCAGAACTTCGGTTCATTTTGTTCCACAGTGTAATTGCACGTTTGGCAGTCATTTCATTTCATTTGACATGCCCGAGGTGACTTACTTGTGGAGGGTCAACCAGTAGCCCACATACTCACTAGGGACCCAAAAAACTTTGCAAAACAAAACAATTTGCAAAACATCTCCACTCTATGCGCCGCTTCGAATATCAATAATCATTATCTCTTTTTTTCAAAGTTTCTGAGTGACCCACTCTAATGTTTTCTTTATGCATCTGCATTTATGTATGTAATCAGACAGACAGACATGCACTACTTGTAATCAATTCGAATATTAACATTTTTTTAATATTTGTCCAAAGTTTCTGAGTGACCCACTCTAATGTTTTCTTTATGCATCTGCATTTATGTATGTAATCAGACAGACAGACATGCATCATTTTTAATCAATTCGAATATCAACAATTTTTTAACATTAGTCCAAAGATTCTGAGTGATCCACTCTAATGTTTTTTATGCATCTGCATTTATGTATGTAATCAGACAGACAGACATGCATTATTTGTAATCAATTCGAATATTAACAATTTTTTAATATTTGTCCAAAGTTTCTGAGTGACCCACTCTAATGTTTTTTATGCATCTGCATATATGCATTTATGTATGTAATCAGACAGACAGACATGCATTATTTATAATCAATTATGTGCATCTGTATGTATGTAAACATATACAGAACTACATATGCACATACATATGTATGTGTGTATGTATGTATGTAGACAATGTATATTGGATTACCTTCCACACACGCACAGCTGATGACTGGGCTGGACTGACTTTTAATGACTAACCAACTAACCGCCTGATTGAACGGCCCGTTCTGAGCCACCCATGGACTGAGTGACTGACTACCCATCGACTAACCGACTAACTCACTGCTGTCTAGGACTATAACAGCCAATGACTGACTGACTGACTGATATTCAGTTTCGAAATACAATTTTGTTTTATTGGAAAAGTGTGTGTGTGTGATAACCCTGTGTCTTTCTGCTTTGTCACACCCATTGTCTAATGTGTGACGCTAACTAACCATGATGATGATGGTGATGATGACGAAGATGGTGACAGTAACGATGATTGGAGTTTATTGCATTTGTAAAACTTGTGTTACCCCACCCGACAGGATTTTGAGAGATTGCCAAAAAGATAAGAAATGATACATTAGGCATTCTTAATTTGTGATACTTTTCAAGACAATTTTTTTAAATAAAATATTTTTTTTTTTAGTTTTTTCGTTTGTATTTTTTTTTTGGTCTGTAATCAATATTTGATTTGAACTGGGATATTGTCCTGGCTCAAGACCATTTTGCATCTATATTTAATAGAATGCAAATTTGAATGAGATGAGAATCATCTCCTTATAGAAGCCGGGTTTGATGTTGAAAAGTTGCTGCGAAGCCACTTGAAAAGACTTTTGACATGGTCGAAATCATGATCGTGGTAGTCTGCAGCCAAGTAATAAACGTCACCATGCCATTTGTAAATAAATTTGCATTCTATTAAATATAGATGCAAAATGGTCTTGAGTCAGGACAATTTCCCAGTTCCAATAAAATAAATTTTAATAAAAATAAAATAAAATTCAGCTTCAAGATTAAAGACCATCAACAAAAAATATTAGTCAACCATGAGTTCTTTCTTGAGATATAGGTCTTTAAAGTTCCTGTAAATGCCACTCGATGTCAATTGCTCATGTCGTAGCTGCGATTTTTTATCAATATCTTCACATCCACCAGGCAGACGGACGGACATATTTTTCCAAAACCCTATAAAGTTGATTTCTTATCAATATCTTGATATCCACCAACCAGACGGGCGGACAGATTTTTCCAAGACCCTATAAAGTTGATTAATTAATGCTAATCACATACATTCGACCCTATCTAATGTTCTGTGCATGTTGTTGCCCCACTGAATGCAATTTTAAGTCTCTGCAACATGATCGAATGTACGTTCGTCTGTCCACATTCAATGAATACCAGCGATAACGACTTTGCTCATTTCATTATGCTGCCGTTATCAATTCGAATATATTTGATTTGATTTGAATTTTCATGCAGACGAACATACGAGTACATTCGAAATATTTCATCGCGTCGCATTTCATTTCAATTTGTTGTTGTTGATACGCATATGAAATGCAACAATGCGAGCAGAACAGCATAAACAACGCATCGCTTTTGTTTGTGGCGGCCGGTTTGGTCGGTCGGAGGCATTAATGAATACGCCCTAATCTCGTTATCAACGATGTGGCGACGACCACAAACGAGGGAGGGTTGGGTTGATAAAAAAATACTATTTATATATGTACATATATTTGTTTTTTTTTTTATGAAAATGATGGAAAATATTTGTTTTATTTATAGAAAAATAAATGCTGGTGACAAAAAGTTGAACTGAAATGAAATCGTGTGTGAAATTTTATTTTAATAAATTTTACGATTTTCAAATCACTTGAGCTTTAGAAAAATCCATTGGCAAAATTGTCCAGCTCCTATAAAGTATTGAAGATATTCAAAAAACCCCATTCAGTTAAAGTAGTTAAAACTGTGGAACAAAAAAAATAAAAAGGTTCTGACAACTAATTCTGATAGAGGGGCAAAAAATAATATACATGTATGGCGTTTTGAAAGTTTACGTATGGTGGTCATTTTAGAATGGGGTGAATATTTTACCCTTTCCAGATTCCATAGAATCTAGGAAACCTTGTGACCTAACAATTTAAGTATAGGATGTGTTCAGTAATATTACTTAGATCACCGCGGGAAACATTTCTGAGGAACATTTTAACCCTTTACACCCAGAAAAAAGTGAACCCTATAACGAGTTAAAATGAACTAATATTTAGGAAAATAGAACTTCGTATAGCACTAAAGCAATATTTCCTCATATCAAGTTCAAACTTTTCCTTGAAAGTAGTACATGCTTATAACTTGATTCTAGTTCAATTTTCCTCAAACCAAGTAAATATTTACTCAAACTAAGGAAAATTCCAGTAAGTTTTTCCTCAAACCAAGTACATTTTTACTAAATATAAGTACAATTTTGCTGAAATTTTCCTAAATCTAAGTATTTTTTCCCCTAAAACAAAGTACATTTTTACTAAATTCAATAAATATTTCCTAAAACCAAGTAAATTTTTACCAAATCTAAGTAAAATTTTGCTGAAATTTTCCTAAAACTAAGTAAATTTTTATTCAAATTAAGTAAATATTTACTTAAACTGAGGAAAATTTTGCTGATTTTTTTCCTCAAAACGAGTAAATTTTTACTTAAACTATTTTCCTCAGTTTTACTTGATGCAAGGAAAAAATGAACTTAAAATAAGTTCAACTTATTTAAAAATAATCCAAACAAATGATTTTGCTTCAGGGTATGCAAAATTGATACAAAAATTGGCAACATGAAATATTTCTCAAAAAATGCATTATACCTCTGCCATAAATAGTTGAGCTATTATTCCATGATTGCTGCGAAGGCAAGATAGGCGCTTCGCAGTGGTTGTTTAGAATAATACTTGAAGTATTTATGAAATAAGTCTCGGCAAACGAATGTTAAATAATTTTCTAAACAAATTGAAGTGATTTTGTATAAGTTCATTAATACTTAAATGTATGAAGAACTCGGTATAAATTTCAGTAAACACATTAACTTAATTTTAGGAAATGAAATTTTTTCCATACAAAAAATCTTAATATTTTACTTTACTTACTTAAAAACTTGGAATTTTTCTCAATTGAAAGAATTTTTTATTAGATCCAATGAAATGTTTTTAAGTAAATTCACCACCTTTTTCTAGTAAATGAACTATTTGCAATGACTTTGAAATAAGGAAACTCATATTAATTTTCCTATTTTCAAGGACATTGTTGAACTAAATTGGAGTATGGATTTTACTCAAATTTAGGAATGCTATATAGAGTGTACCTTCTCAATGTAAAGGTCTTTTGGTCCCTTTTGCAAAAATCACTCCTATAAAATATGGGTTTATGTTCTACAAAAATATTTGCTATGAAATTCCACTATGATTCTCACAAAATATATTTTTGACCACAAAAAGTGTTCTTTGACCGCATAATTTCTTCGAAATTTGAATGTATTTGAGGGTGTCTTGTCTTCCGTCTATTGTAAATATTGATAGTAGTATTTTAGGGGAGGAGGAGGTGGACTAACTTACTCCTACGTTTCTTTCTCAGACGTCAAACATATATTTCATATTCGTCTGCCGCTAGCATTCAGTCTTAAAAAGACTAGTATGCTCGACTTGACTTAGCTCTTTTTGAAGGAGATACCATTTTTGAATTCAGCTTGCTTCTTGCTTAAATTCTGTCAAAATCTGGAATTCCGAGCTCAATCCTACCAAAAGTTGTGCTCAAAATGTTCTAGCTTGCATAACTAACATACCCAGCAAAAAATTGGTAGTACTTCCGTAGGGAGCACATTTGAATCGCATCTCAAAATCCAAATGTGCATTTTGCCCAGCTTTTGAGGAAGTTCTTTTAATCAACTTTCAAAAAAGTCGTAGCATTTTTCGAATAGCATTTTTACAACTGAATGGAATTTTTTTCTTGGGATATTTAATTTTGTTATTAATTATTAATACTACATAATATCAGTAAAATTAAGTAAAAAAAATTTAATAAATGCTAAAAATAAATTAATTTAATATTAATTTGCGTTATATGTTAATTAATACTTAATAAATATTTTGTTAAGTTTCCTATTGTCATTTCTAACGAACAAAATGGTTTGCTTTAGTTACTCAGCACTCACGGCAGAGGATAGCTGAAATTGTTAGAGGACCGCAGTAGCAACCAGAAGGTTCGTTGTTATACTCCCGGTAGCGACGGATTTTTTTTAAACAGAAATGGAAACTAGTGAAAAAGTTTCTTTGAAATATCTTTTAAGTCTTTCAAAATAAAGGACACTCCTCCTATGACCACTCCATGGTAAATTCATTCGTGAAGATCCCAATTTTCACTACTTCCGAAACACAATATGGGTGCTCTTTTTTTGCTGGGTAGCGATATAGACTAATTCCATGTGAAACCACTACCATGATTTCCGGCCCTTGAATGCCTTCATAGCGACTTTTCAAAAACATATGGTTTTTTAATTTTTTTCTTAATTCCCTGTAATTTCGATTTTTAGAATAATTTTATTATTAACAGATAATAGTGCCACTAAGACTAAGGTTCATTAGTTTCATGATGGAGTTTCTGGCACTTATTCTACAACAATTATAAATATTTAATACAAATAATTAAACAATTTACTTTTACCTGTTTTCAAAAAGTTGTGGATATTCCTGACTAAAGTCAATCATTGGTTTGTTTAATGTGTCGTCCCAAACTATTTCGGATGTTCACTGACTATAGAGCGTATTGGCGCTATTATATGTTAATAAAAAATTATTTAAAAAAATCGAACATCTACGCTATTGATTACATTGTGTGACCGTCCAAAAACTTTGGGAAGTTAAATTTATATTCCTGGTAGGCATTGTCGAGTACAGCAAGAATCTGTATTTGAAATTTGCCGGACACCCCAAAAATCTTTACTTACGGGTAAAAACCGGTTTTGAATAAGGTCCATCCTGTGTGGGCTTTCACTGTCCTGTCGTTGTTTTCGATACAGGATCACTCCTTGATATTTAACTTTTTTGCAAATTTTAATAATTTGCCCCAAGAATATTGAATCGTTGAAAGGATCTTCCAACTGAAAAATTTCAGGTTTACCAGATTTTCGTTGAGACCCCTTGGTTGCGCCCAATTGTATGAATTGTTAAGTGTCTCTGAGTGGCCCTTTTGCGTGGATGGCTAAGATTTCTCCCCTTCAGAAGTATCGATACATCGTCGGCATAGTAGACTGCTTTGAAATCTTCTTCAGTTAAAATCCTTAGTAGACTACAGTGAAACCTCTCAACAGCGTACAGTCACGGTCACCCAAGATATGTCCGCATAAGGAAGGTGTCCACCTATGGGAGCTAAAATAAAAAAATATATTTTATGTCATTGTCCACGTAAGAAAGTGTCCGCTTAATGGAGGTTCATTATAATGAAAAACATGATTTTTTAAAAAGTACCCACTTTAGAGAGGTGTCCGCTTCAGGGATTGTCCGCGCATGAGAGGTTTCACTGTATTTATGACAGTAACCCTCAATGATGACGATTGGATGCTTCTCGTTGTTCGATCCGCATCAACTGGTCTAAGGACTGGATAAGAGTATCGATCTTAACATGCATAGTGTTATAGCTCAGTCGGTCATGGTCTAAAGGTGGCTAGTTTAATTTCCTGTTTCCAGTGTTTTGTCTACTACATTTATTTGTTACCACTGTGCCACCCTGTGTAAATAAGTTTTTGGATACTAACGAGCGCTGCAGCAACCAAAATAAAACCATCAAATCTGTGGCCTTGAGAGATTCACGTACAAGACCGTTTCTCTAGGTTCATTGAAAAGTTTTCAGATAAAACTGTATTTACGTATGTTCCCAAGTACAACAACAAATACTTGTGCATAACATTGCAGGACTACTTGCGCTAGTATCCTTGGGTCATGTTCTTGCCTATTTGCTTCGGTTGTGTGCTAAACCCGTCCACCGCCATCATCACCGCACCTCCCTCCACCTAGCCCACTATGACATCCATGCTCGCTATGTTAACATTGCCAAGTATTTGCAAAGCCTGTGTAATTTCCGTTTTGTTTGCAGCGATGTTTTAAACCAGTCACACATGTACAAGGTGGGACAAAAGTCATCAACCAATATTCGCAAGCTGAGCCAAAGGTTTTCATTAAAAAAAATACTGCATAGGAACATTGGATGATTACTTTTACCCCACCTTTCATATGCATGCATGTGCATGCCATTTGTCGGAGTTTGTTTCCCCCCCCATTCACTCTCTGGATGTGTTTCCTCTGTTGTCTGTCGACTGTGTATGTTGTACATAATGGTCGGTCGGCCTGGTCAACCCAAACATATCGGGACAAGTTCAACAAACAACATTCAATGGAAGACCAAATGCCCATCCGCCTGCCACTATTGTTGGTGTGGTTTGAACGAGTTCTTAGTTTTGCGAGGAATTGTTTTGAGGGTTTGAAGATTTGTTTGTTGGGGGGGGGGATTCAATTTCCGGTAAATGCAACTCTGTTACAAATGTGTAGAGGTACAGTGACTGCATTTTAACAATTTATAATTCAATTAAACTTGAAAATCCAATCATCGGGAAGAAGTGTATGTATATAAGGATGGGCCACGAAAATAAATTGCAGCGGTCATCCCCCAGAAATGAAGATTGGAGTGTTTAATGATGATTTGTCACTGGGTTAAGCCAACTAAAAACACCTCTAAAAATCATATTTTCCCGTGAAATTTTTTATGTTGTATTTTTCTCCATTTTTTTCTGAATTAATAGACCCTAGGAAGCTCTTTTAATAAATTTTTTTCTTGTCTTAGAGTAACTCATTGGTCGTATTATTGGACGTTTATATTGATTTTTTGTTGTCACTATGAAAAAACTAAAAAATACTATAAACGATCTATAATTCGAAGACAAGAATAAAAAATTGTATTTAAAGTGCTTTCAAGGGTCGATTAATTCAGAAAACAATTTTGGACAAAAATGCAATATGAAAAAAATTACATGGGAAAAACATGATTTTTAGGAGCGCTTAGCTCACAGACGGCTTGATCTAGGAACGAAATATTTTGCCAATCATCATTAAACAGTCCAAACTTTATTTTCGTGGGGTGACAGGAAATTGTTTTTCGATTTGCATGCAGCTTAATGTATATGTCCGTAGCACAGTGGATAATTTTAGAAATTAGGACAAAGTTGACTACTTTTCGTATTTTTCGATTTTAAAGAAAAGTAATATTTTTATTTTTGTTTTTATGCTTTTTAAACATTATTTGACGTATTTGTTCATAATGCGCAGAAAAAAAAATTTTGTTACAGATTTACATACAGTACGAGCCCGATGATCGCAACAAATTACTGTCCATGTCTGTTGCAATTACCGAATAGTTGCGATAACCAGTTCATTTTGACCTTTGAATAATTGCCTCAGACTAAACTCAATAGATTTATTGAACTGGTTACAGCCTTTCGTTTGGATTTTTTTCTGATTTATTAACACCATATTGCAAAGGTATGGAATTTTGGAAGTCGATTCTAGATAAATAGGGTTTGAATGAGCTCTCAGGAATTCTAAAAATATATTTTTCAACATTTCGTTCGACATTTCGTGAAATAGAGGTGATTCGATTTTGAACAATCGGATACCTGAATTCTATAAATGTGTTATAGTTCCCGTCTTCGATATCAACTCTGGAAAATCGAAAAGGCAACCTTTGGAATTTTACAAAAACTTTGACTATCCAAGGGTACTGTAACGAGATTTGCAATCTGCGGACCACAATTGTCCAAATAAGTTATTTAACGGATCTCCGACAACAAAGTTAGTGTAATATCTATACTCAACACAAAACAATCTACAAATAAACAATAATAAACTAAGCAAAGGCTGTACGGAATTACCACTGTCGGTCGAAGTTTACACACTGCTCTAATCTCTACTAAAAATACATGATTTTAAGTTCCATATCTCGATGATTTCAATTGAATTGACATTCATTTCGATAGCATCAGTTCTAGTAGATATCATTGTAAATTTCCCCAAATCCGAGTCTGCTGGGGCGATTATATGGATGCTTACTAATGCGCTTTCCTAACTCAGCTACGTCCTTGGTTGTATTCAAAGTATCTTCATCTATCCAGAAAATAGATATATTGCGATAATCGAGACCATAAGTTGCGCTTATAAAGATTCCAATGCTAATATTTAGCTGGTTGCAAACAACGAGAAGTTGCGATAATAGCTGGTTGCGATCATCGAGCTCGCACTGTATTTTAAAAATTGACAAAACATAATTTCTTTTTTCGACTTTGTTGAACTAATATGAACAAACACGTAAGATAATGTAAAAAAACATAAAAAATAAAATAATTTTCTTTAAAAACGAAAAATATTAAAAGTAGTCAACTTTGGGCTAATTTCTAAAATATACCCGAATGCCGATTTCCCATGTTAATAACTCAAAATAATCCATGGGTCCTTTTCTAATTACAATGTTTTACAGAACTCAAAAATGTAAAAAAAAAACAAAAATAATGTGAAAAAAGCATAAAAACAAATAAAAAATCAATTTTCTTTAAAATCGAAATGTAGTAAACTTTGGGTTAATTTCTAAAATACATCCGATTTTTCAATCTTAATATCTCAAAATAATCCTTGGGTTCTTGTTTAATTTAAATTTTTTACAGAACTCAAAAATGTTGACTAGAACAAAAGTTATTGAATTTTGACCGATGGATTTTGATTCTGAACCACTGTGCGTAGATACATCGAGAATTTGTGAATTTTCTAATATTTGCAAGAAAATATATATATATATTTAAAATGAAAAAGGAAAACTCTTGTGTCACTCCCTCGTAAAGATTATAATGCACACCAACACCACCAACACAATCCACAGTGCCAAAAAAAGACGGTTATTTTAGTTTTATTTCATTCTCTTGTTGTGGTTTTGGCTTTGAAGACATTTAATAGTTTCATATTTCTCCAAAAATACACATACATATTCCTGTGGTGTCTAGAAACCGCATCAAAAAATGTAGGAGTCTTTGTCATTTCTTCGACGCAGCGCATTTTTAAAATGTCAATAGGGCCGAGCGAGCGACCGTCCTCCCCCTATCCCCATCTTGAGGAGAAAAGTGGCAACTGAACTCAAATTGCATTATGTGTGGAGCAGAACAATTCAATTTCAATTTAGACCTTGCCACGAGGACGAAGAAACGAGACATCGTACGTCGCACAGTGGTTCAGAATCAAAATCCATCGGCCAAAATGCAATAACTTTTATTCTGGTACGCATTTTAGATGTCTGTAAAAAATTTAAATTAGACAAGGATCCAAGGATTATTTTGGAATATTAACACTTATAAATCGGTCAATCGGATATATTTTAGAAATTAGTCTGACTACTTTTCGTATTTTTCGATTTTAAAGAAAAATATTTAATTTTATGTTTTTACGTTTTTCAGCATATTTGTACGTATTTGTTCATAATGCGCAGACATTTTTTAATTTTTTCATATTACAGATTTTCACCTTTTTCAGATTATGAAAATTGAAAACACTTAATTAGTTTTTTTCGAATTTGCCTTCGAATTCTATTTCTCACACATTTTAAGGGATTTTGCACTCGAATTTGTGTTATTAGAAATTATTTATTAGCTTTATTAATATATCCGATTGTCCAATTTTCCAATGTTAATATCTCAAAATAAAAAGTTGAGCAAATTTCCATTATCCTCAAGCTAAATTTTATGCCAATCGGAGTTCATTTGCAGGAACTATATCAGAAAAAAAAAAAACAAATTCGGTTACCTTTATTTTTTAATTCTAGAATTTTTATCTGTTCCTTTTTATATTTTTTAAATTTTTTTAATATTTTTGTCTAATAAATCAATTTCCATAATCCTTGGGTCCTTGTCTAATTTCATTTTTTTCCAGAACTCAAAAATGATTACTAGAACAAAAGTTATTGAAATTTTGACCTATGAAGGATTTTGATTCTGGACCACTGTGCGTCGAAGAGCGTCGAATGTGTGTGATCGAATGACGCTAATACGTTTTGAAAACCGAACATGTAATAAAGAGAGATGGCATCTCTCTCATGCACAAGTTTGTAAAATTGTTTATGTTATATGTGAATGAGAGAAGAGATTTTAAACAAAAGCGTAAGTAAAGGACCTAAGTGAGAGAATTGTCATCTGTCGCTAGTGTATGCTTTCAGCTTTTGAAATGTACCCTACCCGGGGGGACCGGAGGAGACAATTGCAAAAGTGACAAATGTCAGTTTTTGTTAGCTTTTTCGCTTCCAATGAACTTCCTTTAAAATTGAAATGTACGGCGCACAGTAGTTCGGAATCAAAATCCATCCTCCAAAATCCATCCTCCAAAATTCAATAACTTTTGTTCTAGTAAACATTTTTGAGTTCCGCGAAAAAATGAAATTAGACAAGGAACCAAGGATTAAGAAAATTGTTTTATCAAGTTAAAAGTATTAAAAATAACTTGCAAAAATGAAAAATGTAACAGATAAAAACCCCAAGAATTAAAGAAACTACAACAAAGGTAGGCGAATTTGATTTTTTTATATTTCCCAAATGAACTCCCATTGGCATAAACCTTAACTTGAGGATAAAGAAATTTTACTCTTCTTTTTAGTTGCGTACTTGCTTTTCAAAAGTTAATTAAAAAATCGATATTTTTGCACTAAATTTCTTCCAAGGGTGCAATTCCGTGTAAGTAAAAGTTATCCTACGAAAACGGTGGACACTTCAATCTTTCCTGAAAGTGAACTCCGATTGGCATAAAATTTAACTTGAGGATAAAGGAAATTTGTTCAACATTTTAGTAGCTCACTTACTTTTCAAAAGTTAATTAAAAAAATCAGACTTTTTGCACTAAATTTATCCTATCTTTCGTCAGGCAAATTACCCTGCGAGACCAGGGACCTTTCCAAATACGCATTTTATTCTTCAAAGGCTTTCAAAGGAAAAAAGTTTTGTTCGTCCAAAATCAGACATTTGATCAAAAATGATTTTTTTAAATAATTATTACACAAACTTTATTTGGCACCACAATAATGCTTAGAAATCATAATTTCTAATAGAACAAATTCGAGTGCAAAATCGCCGTAAAATATGAGAGAAAAGGAAATTACGTTTTTTCAATTCTCAAAAACTGAAAAAGGTGATAATCTGTAAAATGAAAAAAAAATAATTTTTTCTGCCCATTAGGAATAAATACGTTAAAATATATGTTAAAAAACACAAAAACAAAAAATAAAAATTTTTATTTTCTTTAAAATCAAAAATACGAAAAGTAGTCAACTTTGGGCCGATTTATAAAATATATCCGATTGCCCGATTTTTAATATTAATATCTCAAAATAATCCTTGGGTCCTTGTATAATTTCAGTTTTTGAACAACAATGAGCAAATACGTAAAATAATGTTTAGAAAACATGAAAACAAAAAAATTACTTTTCTTTAAAATCGAAAAATACGAAATTAGTCAAATTCGGCCTGATTTCTAAAACATATCCAATTAACCGATTTCCAGTATAATTTCTCAAAATAATCCTTGGGTTCTTGTCTAATTTCAATTTTTGAACAACAATGAAGAAATACGTAAAATAATGATTAAAAAACATAAAATTAAAAATTTGACTTTTTTAAATCGAATAATAAAAATTAGTCAACTTCGGGTTGATTTCTAAAATATATCCTATTAACCGATTTTCAGTGATAATCTCTCAAAATAAACCTTGGATTCTTGTCTAATTTCAATTTTTGAACAACAATGAACAAATAGTTAAAAAAATGTTAAAAAAAATAAAATTACAAATTTGACTATTTTTTAAATCGAAAAATACGAAAGTAGTCAAATTTGGGTTGATTTCTAAAATATATCCGACTGCCCGATTATAAGGAATAATATCTCAATAATAATCCTTTGGTCATTGTCTAGTTTCATTTTTTACGGAACTCAAAAATGTTTACTAGAACAAAACTTATTGCATTTTGGCCGATGGAGTTTGATTCTGAACCATTGTACAGCGTTTCGTTTAAATCGAAAAATACGAAAAGTAATCATCTTTGGACCGATTTCTAAAATATATCCAATTAACCGATTTCAAAATGTCAATACCTCAAAGACAAAAACTTGGGTCCTTGTCTAATTTCAATTTTTTACAGAACTCGAAAATGTTTACTAGAATAAAAGTCATTGAATTTTGGCCGATAGAGTTTGATTCTGAATCACTGTGCAGCGTTCTATTTCTTGTCGTTGTTGTTGCATAAAGTCGATTTCCGTTTTGTGCATTCATTCGCAGAGGAACGAATGCTGAACGGGTATGGCAATCATCCGACCTCTCTTTGGAGTCTTTCAACATAATGGCTATGGTGACGATGATGGCACATTTGCGATGATAGTTGTCGTCCATCGTTCCACTCTTTATTTCTTGTCATGGTTTAAGTTCCTTTTTATCATCATTAACAGCATTTAAAGGGAGCCACATACGAACGAGTATGTGCTAAGGGACATCCCTGCAAACATTTTCAAGTCGCCCGCTGATATCTCCGAGAGATAACACTGTCCGGAAACTTTTCCCGTAAAAGAGCAATGGTTTTGTTGCTTGTGTGGCACGTAGCGCCGTCTTGTTGAAAGTAAACGTTGTCCAGATCAATACCATCCAACTCCGACCATAAAAAATCATTAATCGTCTCTCGATAGCGCAATCCATTCACCGTAAATGTTGATCCAACTTCATATTCGAAAAAGTTAGGTTCAATGACCCCGTCGAACCGCATAAATCGCACCAAACAGTCACACGATGAGGTTGGAGAGGCATCTCAACAATAACTCTTGGGTTTTCTGAGCCCCAGATGCGACAATTTTGCTTGTTGACGTAGCCACCGAGCTGGAAATGGGCTTCATCAGTCAAGATGATTTCTCGATGGAATTTCGGATCATTTTCATTCATGAATTTTAATAATTTCAATGCGTTGTTGAAGCATGTATCGTTCCATGTTTAGTAATGACGTAGTTTCTACTTGACAAATGTCAAAGAAGAAAGCTTAAAACAGTGACAGCTGCCGAAATATCGGGTGATTCAAAATAACACCTCTTGTTGGAAACACCTGTACTTTATAGGGTCTCAGGTCGATATTTCAAGGTGTTACAAACGGAATGACAAAGTTAGTATACCACCATTCTGGAGATGGAGGGTATAAACAAAAATCGAGTAACTTTTTTATCGCAAGGCCTAGGCGATGGTTAGCGATTTTTACTCGATCGAATCATCGCCAAATAGGGTTTCGCCACAGAATCGCCAAAATGTTTGCAGGGATGTAATACGTGTATTTGCACTTGCAAACGAGTAGTCTGTCCTGTCCAGTCCATAACGCTGTCAATGTCTGTTCCTTCTTTTCAGTTTGAAATGTGTTCGGTTTGCTTGACAATGGAACAATTGCTGTAAGATATGGCGAGCGAGCGACAGACATTCTTGCAACAGTACAAGGTCATCTTTAATCTAAAGTTCGTTAATACCAACCAAATGGAGGGAAAAAACAAAGACATGCAACGAATGCCACCACCACCACCTTTATCTAGAACGTTCAATAGTTCTGTGGGTTGGGAATGCCAAGAATTCGAATCTAGGATTAACACAAAAATATCAGGGGAATTCACTTCACTTTTTAGGCACTCCCACAAGAAACAAAGACATTTTGTAAAAGTCGGGCAACATATGTATGTATTTATTTGTGCAATTGTTTGTAACACCCAAAATAGTGAGAGATAGATCAATAGTTTATGATAGCGATCGACTTAGAATTACTTTTTGAAATGGTCCGAACTTGTATACCCTCTACATGGATTTCATTCCACATAGGCTGTCGATTTTACGTAGCAGTGCAGTAAATTACAGGAAATGGAACATTTTTTAATATAAATAAAATAAAATAAAATAAATAAAAAAAAATAAAAATATTGACAAATATAATTATATAAATAAATATAAAATTTTAATTATTTTAATCCATGCTTATAAGGCAAGGCCAGAGTTACAAGCCGAGCCAGAATTGTCGGCGGCGGCGGCTTTCGGCTGATTTGTCGGCTCGTTCTCTCATTGCGAAATTTATTTGACAATTTTGAGAAAAGGGAAGTAACAATTTGTATTGGTTTTTAATATCGAGTGCTTATATTCATAAGTGGCTATGAACAAAAACACAACTTTTCAGGAGAGCGAAAAAACTGATTTACTCCTTAATTTTAAGAGTAATTATGAATGATTCTTCTACATTTTTAATCTAAAGATGACTACTAATTGCTACGATTAAAAAGTTTTCGAAATTTCCTATTATTCTCGGATTTATGGTTCATAGCCACTTTTGCACGTTTGAAATTGAACACTATGAATTTTGAAATAAGCACATAGCCATTAATGTTCAAATATATAAATAAGACTTATTGCAAACTCTATTATGTTTGTTATGAAATGTTGTGTAGAAAAAACATTTTCTGTGATGTACACAGCGAATTTAAAGATTCCATCTTCATCCATCAGACTGGTACCATTTTTATCCCTTTTTCCAAATTTAAAAAAAACAAGTAAGGAAAGGCTAAATTCGGGCGGGGCCGACTCTATGATACACTCCACTTTCAATCCGAATACAATTCAATTCGGCGAAAAAGTGAAAACGGGAAGGTTTTTTGTATCCTGTAAATGTATGTCAAAATCGGTTAAACTTATGGGAGCAACATTTAAATTTGGGCTATATTTAAATCTGAACCGATCTTACCCACTTTCACCATAGTTTTGTTTAGTTAGATAGTCAGATCTTGTGCGAAATTTAAAGAAAATCGAGCACAATATGTGGCTTTTAAAGCGGCAAAAGTCAAATCGGGAGCGTCATTTGTATGGGGGCTATATCTAAATCTGAACCGATCTTACCCAATTTCTGCATAGTGTTTCTAGTAGGATTATAAGATGTTGTCCCAAATTTAAAGAAAATCGGGTACAATATATGGTTTTTAGAGCGCAAAATTCAAATCGGGAGCGACAATTGTATTGGGCCTATATCTAAATCTGAACCGATCTAGCCCGCTTTAGCCACAGGTGTTTCTAGTTAGATTATAAGATGTTGTGCCAAATTTAAAGAAAATCGATTAGAATATGTGGCATTTAAAGCGGAAAAAGTCAAATCGGGAGCGACATTTATATGGGGGCTATATCTAAATCTGAACCGATCTTACCCAATTTCTGCATAGGTGTTTCTAGTAATATTATAAGATGTTGTGCCAAATTTGAAGAAAATCGAGTACAATATGTGGTTTCAACAGAGGAAAATGTCAAATCGGGAACGACATTTGTATGGGGGCTATATCTAAATCTGAACCGATTTGACCTATTTTCACCATAGATGTTCATAATTTAAATATAAGATATTTTGCCAAATCTGATGCAATATGTGGTTTCTAGAGCGGAAAAAGTCAAATCGGGAGCGAAATTTGTATGGGAGCTATATATAAATCTGAACTGATCTGTCCGATATTCACCATGGGAGTTTCTAGTGGGAATATAAGATGTTTTACCAAATCTGAAGACAATATGATATATTATGTGGTTTCTAGAGAGGAAAAAGTCAAATCGGGAGGGAAATTTGTATGGGAGCTATATATAAATCTGAACCGATCTGTCCGATATTCACCATGGGAGTTTCTAGTGGGAATATAAGATGTTTTACCAAATCTGAAGACAATCTGATACATTATGTGGTCTCTAGAGCGGAAAAAGTCAAATCGGGGGAGAATTGGAGCTATATATAAATCTGAACTGAACTGACCGATATTCACCATGAGTGTTTCTAGTGGAAATATAAGATGTTTTACCAAATCTGAAGACAATCTGATACATTATGTGGTCTCTAGAGCAGAAAAAGTCAAATCGGGAGAGAAATTTGTATGGGAGCTATATATAAATCTGAACCGATCTAACACATTTTTACCACAGGTGTTTCTAGTTACAATATAAGATGTTTTGCCAATTTTAAAGAAAATCTGTTGTAATATGTGGTATCTAGAGTGAAAAGAGTCAAATCGGGAGTGAAATTCGTATGGGGGCTATATCTAAATCTGAACCGATTTTCTTCAAATTAAATAGCGTTCGTCCTTAACCGCGAAATGCTGGAATTTGATAAGGCGATATGCCCTAAATCTAGAAAAGTGCTTTAAACAAAATCGTTGTAGAGAATTACAACCTTCGGTTATATGCTGCTCCATTGTTGAACTATTTTATTATATTATTTTTATATTCATAGCCACTTTTGGAGTCACAAATTAACGTGTGAGTAGATAGCCAAAAAAAGAAAAATTAAAAAAAATGGCTTTAGAAAAAAATTTCTTCTCCAAATTTATATGACAGACGACATCCAAATCTGACAATAGTTTGGCATCAAAAACTCATTTTCGTGAAAATGTTTCATAGCCACTTATGAATATAAGCCCTCTATATGTTTTTCATTTTTTTGGTAAGTATATATATTCGTTAATATTAGCCGATATAGCCAATGTTCCCATAATTTAATATTATTATCCCACACCATAATTTTTTGGGAGTGGGAATCCAATCCCATAATATGGAAGAATTTAAAATTTTTTTTGCAATTACAGATTTTCATGCGAGGCATATTTGACCAGACATCTGGCTAATCCACAATCCTTCTAAAAAATAGTAAAGCTCTGTCTACTCTGACACACCAAAGAAGCAAAATAATCAGATTTACAAGCCGAACCATTATTATCGGCGGCGGTGGCGCTACTCAAAATGGGTCGGCGGCGGCGGCTTTCGGCTGATTTGCCGGCTCGTTCTGTGATTCGATGACCCCATATTTATTTGACAATTTTGGGAAAATGGAAGGAACAATTTGTATTGGTTTTTAATACCGTTTCTTTTTTTGACAAGTAGTTCAATATACGTTAATATGTGTCCAATGCCAATGTTCCCATAATTTAATATTATTTTCCCATATAATTATTTTTTGGGATTGGGAATCCATTCCCAAAATTTATGATATGGATGAATTTAATAAATTTGACCAGACATCTTGAATATCATTATTCTTCCAAAGAATGGTAAAGCTCTACCTACTTTGACACACTAAAGAAGCACAATAGAGGAGCTGTTGTTAATTGTTTTATTGTTATAGGAACACATGGCCACGCATACTGGAATTGACTTATATAAATGCGACTTCAAATCAAACTAGAATCTATAGACGGCATCATATAGTGAGATACCAAATTCAACGACCGATCCATATATTTCTCAGTGGAAGGTTGTCTAAGTCGACAGTTCTATTTTCTTTTGTAAATTTAAGTGGGTTGTCTATTTTGGTAGTAAGATTTGACTGAGTTAGAACTCCGTCAAGTCTCGGGGGCGTGGTTGAAGTCGATATGAGTCGATGAAATTGGCGGCGTGGTTGAAGTTGATGTGAGCCGATGAAATCGGCGGCGGCGCGGCTCGTGCAGAAACATGCGGTGGCGGCGGCTTGTCGGCTTAAAATCGGTCGGCTCGTATCTCTGATAATAATAAGATTCATGCTCCAAAAATATCCTAACAGTGCAAATGGTATTATAGTCGGAGGACAGTGCAACTTCATTTCCTTAATATACATATGTGTGCCGACGAAGATCATCGTTGCGAGATTTGTGGCTTTCCGTCCCATACAAGAGTGGCCAAAGAGGAACATATTCAGTTTAAATATAACCACGAAAAGAAGTATGAGTGCACCATAAACGATATAGCCTTCCATTTTTTTTATAGCAACACATGGCCACACATACTGGAATTGAGTTATATAAATGTGACTTTCAAATCAAAATATGATCATTCAATTTAATATCGACGTCATTATATAGTGGGGTACCAAATTCAAAGAAAGATCCATATATTTCACAGAAGTTAGTTGTCTAATTCGACAGTATGAGCGAATGATATCGGCGGCGTGGTTGAAGTCGATGTGAGCCAATGAAATCGGTGGCGGCGCGGCTCGTGCAGAAACATGCGGCGACTTGTCGGCTCAAAACCGGTCGGCTTGTATCTCTGGGCAAGGCTACCATTATGTTTATATAAAGATTTATTGCACAACTTGAAAGTATAAAGGGTGTTTTTTATTGAGGTATAGAACTTCGAATTGAAATAAAACACAAGAAAATCGTTTTAATGTCCATCAATTTGGCTTTATTGGAAGGATAATTTTATGCCATTAATGTTTAAATATGATTTCGGGCATGTGGCCGCCGCGGCTGGCTCGAATATAGCCAATTCTACAGGTCCAATTTTCAACCACTTTTTCGAGCATATTTGGGCCGTATGTTGGCAATAACGCCACGAATGTTGGCTTCCAAGTCCCCTAACGTTTCTGTTTTGTTGGCGTAGACGAGCGACTTCACATATCCCCAAAGAAAATAATCCAATGGTGTCAAATCACACGATCTTGGTGGCCTATTGACAGTTCCATTCCGCGAAATTATGCGCTCATCGAATGTTTCCTTCAATAATTCGATTGTGACGTGCGCTGTGTGGCATGTAGCGCCGTCTTGTTGGAACCACAACTCATCCACATTCATGCCATCCAATTCGGGAACAAAATAGTCGGTTATCATGGCTCTATACCGGTCTCCATTAACGGTAACTGACTCTCCAGCATTATTTCGGAAGAAGTATGGCCCAATGACTCCACCAGCCCATAGAGCACACCAAACAGTCAGTTTGTTGTGGATGTAATGGCGTCTCAAGGGTCTCATGTGGATTCTCTTCACTCCAAATGCGGCAATTTTGCTTGTTGACGTAGCCATTCAACCAAAAATGAGCCTCATCACTGAACAAAATTTTGTGATGAAAATCAGCATCGAGATGAATCTCATTTTCGGCCCATACACCAAAATCACGACGCATTGCATGGTCTCGCGGCTTTAATTCTTGCACAAGCTGGATCTTGTAAGGTCGCAAGCCGAGATCTTTGCGCAAAATCTTCCATAAAGTTGATGGACAAAGCTCCAATTGCTGTGCACGGTGGCGAATCGATTCATTCGGGTCCTCTTCAACACTTTGCTCTACAGCGGCAATTGTTTCTTCGGTGCGCACTGTTCGACGTCTCTGCGGATGCGTATTATCACATAGAGTAAACGTAGTGCGAAAACGATCCATGGTTAACCGAATTAATTGCTCTGATGGACGATTATGTCGACCATAAAATGGACGGAGCTTGCGGTGAACTTCGCGAACTGAACCATTACTTTCGAAATAAATTTGCACGATTTGCAAGCGTTGTTCTTTTGTCAACCTGTTCATGATGAAATGGCAAACCAAACTAAATATTAATCACTTGACAGCTGACAAAATGGCCGCCAGTTAAAAAAGTGATGCCAACTTAAAGTTCTATACCCCAATAAAAAACACCCATTATAATGCCGAAAACTTAAAAAAGTAAACATTTTCTGCTGAATAAAGATGTTTTCAATTACTTAGCAATAAAATGTAATGAAGCTATATTTTCTCTGAACAGTTTTCACATTCTTAGAATTAGATCCAAGTTGAATAATAAATCTTTGTGTGAAAAACTCTAATATTGGTATTGATAAATTTAAAAAAATCCGTCTGAAATTTCTGGGAGGGGAGGCAAAAAAGTTCTGGAGTGGTATTATACCATCCCAACCACTCCTTCCTATGTCTATATTAAACCCACTATTTTTGTGGGAGTTTTTTAATGTTAATATTATATTACTTCTCAAACCAGCAGCCTACACTTCTATACTTTTTAATACGGAACCCTTTCCATTTTTCTATTTCCAGGTCAAAAAGCTGTCTCTCTCTATATATCTGTGATCATTATTAAAATGGAATTTTGATTTGTAAGTACATTAACACTTCCCCCCCCTCACTTTTGGCCTACAGAAGATTTTCTGTCAGTGCACTAACTTTTAGACTTTCCATAATTCTTTTGTAGTCTATCCGTTCTCTTCTAGTTCTTATTCACTTGTTTTGCTTTGTTGACGCAACACGTTATGCGAATGTTTGTCGGTTGCCGCCGACCAACTCTGTTGTTCTCATGGGGCGAGAGCCAGCCCTATCATGTGTCCGATAACCTTCGGTTGTTCTGCTGAATCCGAATCCAATGCATTCGCATTACAAATAATGAGGTTTTTTTGAAAAACAAAAAAAAAACGCTGCGTCGCAGTCTAATGTTTCAACAATTGACATGGTTTCGTGGCGTTCACAAATAACATTCATTGCAAAAATAAATATTTCGAGGAGGAGTTTGGTTTTTGGTATGATTCATATGTAGATTTTGTGGTTTCGCTGAGGTGCGGGTGCGGGTGCGAGTGGGTGAGCTTAGGTGTAGTTGAGAATCGTATGTGGTACAACGTGGGGAAGGGTGAGAGGGTGATGGTTTAGAATTATCGCATAGACGCACTACTACATGTGACTCGTTGAAGTTGAAATAAGAGAAATCTGAGTTATAAAATTCAGATTTTATAATTCACATCCTCATTTTGTTGTCTTTAATATCAAAAATTATCATTTTTTTAAGAATGAAATCAATTTTTTTCTATAGGGTCCGCCAAATGACTTTTTTTTGAAAATGCTATAAAAAAAACTACTGAATATTTTCTCAAATTTCTTTTGTTATTTGAAAGTACAATCCTTCCGGTTAATAATGGAAAATAATTTCATTTAAATGGCTGCTGAAGGCACCCCACAAATAATAGTCCAACGGTTGAATAGTTGAAAAAAAAACGTTAGATGGCGGACCCTATACAATTATGGACGCATCATTTTCACTCTAGTGTTGCCTGCCAATTTGCTTCACTTTATCGCAGCCAGTTAATTATCGTTTTCTTTGATCAGATTAAGCGAGCCGGGAAAAACGCCACTATTGTTGATATATTGAAAAAATATTCCAAGTCCATTTCGATAAATTTCCATTACTTACAGTCATTTATTCTCAAAATTAATCGGGCCTAATCAGATTTTTTATTTTATTCATCAATATTTTAAAGAAAACCAGCATTTGAAATTAATCCAAATGAACATTAGGGTTGGGATAGTGCATGAGTTTTCGATTGCGAAGTGCTAGAACCCCCAATTTTGTGAGGTTCGGAAAAAAATTCATGAGCATGAAAAAGGGTGAGTGTAAGTGGGCCCTCATCGAGGTCAACGGTGGGGAAAATGGGTAAAAACACAAAAAGCTCAAAACTGTCCCGGAATCGTCCTTAGCTGGGTTTAATGTAAGACATACCCCCATTAGTTCCCCCCCAACATTTTTTCCGAACACACTCACCCCCTATAACAACTTTTTAAGGGGGCTCCCATACAAAAATATTTTTTTATAAAATTAACTCCCACCGCTCCTTAAAGGTGTGGTGATAGGGTGTAGGTATGTTTGGGAAAAATGTTGGAGAGGGAAAATTAATGTGGGTCCGCCTTAGGCGCTTCTGCGGCACAGTTTTGGGCCTTTCTTTCATAAAAAATTATAAAAAATAAAAAATGTATGGGTTGACGATAGAGGGTAGGTATGTTCTGAAAAAATATTGGGGGTTGGTCATACATTTGACTCCAGTAGGGACCTCCTTGGGGTAGTTAGATCGGTGGTAGCAATTTTATAAAAAATCAGTTTTTGTATGGGAGCCCCATTAAGGAGTGGAGATAGGGTACAGGTAAGTTTGGAGGAAATGTTGGGTATAGATAATTAATGGGGCCAGTCTGACATGTCTCCCTTCTAGCGTCTGCTGCGGGACAGTTTAGGGCCTTGCTGTCATAACAAAAATTATAAAAAATAAAAAAAAATCGTATGGGGACCACCTTAAGGGTTGAGATAGAGGGTAAGTATGTTCTGAGAAAATTGTGGGGCTGAAAAAATATTGGGAATACTCATGGGGGCAGTTAGAGCTGTGGGAGAAAATTTTATAAAAATGCAATTTCTGTATAGGAGCCTCCTTAAGAAATAAGGATAGGGTGTATGTGTGTGCGAAACAAATGTTGGGGAGGGAAAAATAATCGGTGTCGGTATTACATTTAACCCAGATAGGGGCGACGCTGATGCATTGTTGGGACTTGCTGTCATAACAAAAATTATAAAAGATAAAAAAAAATCGTATATGGACCACATTAAGGGTTGAAGATAGACGGTAAAAAATTTTATAAAAATCTAATTTCTGTTTGGGAGCCCCCGTAAGGAGTGGGATAGGGGGTATGTGTGTTCTAAATAAATGTTGGGGAGGGAAAATTAATGGTGGTCTATCTTACATTTAACCCTTGTGTATTTTCACCCTCTTCCCTCACCTTTGACCCGATGAGCGCCCACTTACACCTACCCAACCTCCGCCACATTTTGGCTCATGATTTTTTTCCGAACATTACAGAAAAGGGGGTTCTAGATCGATGGATATATTAATAATGTTATCGGTTATATCTAGGGTTTGCATCCCGGGATTTCCCGCGGGAAAATTCCCGGGAATTTGCACATTTTTCATTTCCCGTATCCCGGGAAATTCATACGGGAATCCCGCGGGAATTCAATAGAAAATTTTACATATTTCCCGTGCTGTCCCGGGATCCCGGGAAATTGAAAAAATAATTCCCGTTTCCCGGGAAATAAAAAGTACGGGAATATGCAAACCCTAGTTATATCGGACTATCAACTATTAAATTGAAAACAATTTATCGACTACGTCGTCCTAGTGATATCGATTTTTATAGACAAACATGCTTACGCATCGCATGCGATTTTTTAATAATTTGTATACCCTCCACCTCCAGGATGGGGGTATACTAACTTTGTCATTCCGTTGTAACACCTTGAAATATCGACCTGAGGCCCTATAAAGTATATATATAAAATTCTAAGACGATCTAGCCATGTCTGTCCGTCCGTCTGTTGAAAGCATGCTAGCATCTAAACGAAGGCTAGGAGGTCCAAATTTTGCATAAATACGTCATATAGTCGTAGATCGGTTGGTATTGAAATTGGGCGAAATCGGCCCAAAGGGAAAAATTTTTTTCCTCACAAGGACTGAAAAAACCATAATAATAACCCCTAATATTTTAGAGTATTTAAGTATATTCTTTCAATATGTCTGCTTGTACTTACTTGATGTTGGGTATGCGCATTCCCCCGATAACAAAAAAGTGCACAATAAAACGATTTTTATTCGTAGGGGGTGATATGGGACAAAAAAGGGATACAAATGGTACATATCAAACGACAACAGCTAGAAACACGAAATTCGCTGTGTACATTCCTCTAATTGAGTAGATACATAATATGAAATTATTTTTTTCCAAATTCGTACTTTTAAGGGATAAAATGTGAATAGAGGGATAAATAAGGTACGAACCAAACGGCTGCACCTAGAATAATGAAATTCGGAGTATACATTGCGTAGACACGTAAAATAGAAGGATTTTTCGAAATTCGTACTTTTTGGGGTTCAAATGGATAAAGGGGATAAGAATAGTACCAACCAAATGACCGCAGCTAGAGTCATGAAATTCGGAGTATACATTCCTCTGACTGCGAATACACGAAAAATAAAAGGTTTACTCCAAATTCGTACTTTCAAGGGATAGTAGCAACTAAAAGAATACATCTAGAATGATCAAATTCGGTATGTATATCCCTCTAATTGTTGTACCCTTTGGGGGGTGGGGGGTAGGTAAAATGGGAAAAGGGATAAAAATGGTACAAACCAAATGACCGCAGCTAGAGTCATGAAATTCGGAGTATACATTCCTCTGACTGCATAGACACGCAAAATAAAAAGATTGTTCCAAATTCGTACTTTTACAGCAAAAATTGGTTGAATCATGAAGTTAAGTTATTTTGCACTTTTGGAATTAGAATATACATGTTCTCTGAGAGTGAGGGTAATGATGTAAGTCGGTTTAGCCGACTGAAGCTTACATGTTTGAAAATATAAGAATATTTATTTTTTGAATTGACTGGAAGTATTATTTCGATATATATATAGTCTTGTCTTATAAGCGTGGAATATATATATATATATTTATATTTATTCCTTTTGCTCCTATGTGGAGCATAGGGCGTGGTATGAAATAATAAAAATATTATATTTAATTATAAAATTATTTTTTTCATATTTGTACTTGTTTTGGTTTGGCTATATTAAAAAAATATATTCTCCTGTAATATTACTGCACTTCTGTGCAATCCATGGT